>JAQFXV010001860.1:0-12002 GCA_034694065.1 Camisia spinifer | reverse complement strand
AATAATTTTTTTGACTTGTTAAAAAATAATTAAAATTTTTGGAATAATTTTTTTCGAAATCTATTTTATCAAGAAAAAACATTCGATTATCTTGATTTATTTAGAAGATATTTTTTAAAAAATTATCCATTTTTATTTTTTATACGGTCCCCTATTCGAGATCGAATTTCGGCCTAACGATAAAAAAGTCCTAGAATATCATCCTTTAGCCAGATAAAAAATTTTCAGATGAATCGCAACTCGAAGGCCGATTTTGAATGGAAGTCTGACAGCTTCTTTGAAATGATTTTAATGAAACTTTTGGAATATTCAATGATTTCACAGTATTTTTCATCAGTAATTTTAGTACTAATTATAATAAATAATTAAATAATAGAAATAGAATATTAAGTTAATGTATAGCAAGAACTTAATATTCTTTTGATTGATTTGATCTCAAATAAAGGCTATACCGGAAAGCTTACAATGGATTTGAAAGTTAGTGAACAAGAAATAGAAGAATTAAAAGACGCAGAAATATTATTTGGAGACAACAATTTGATAGCACAGGTCTTATACAAATTGCCAAAAATTAAATGGATTCAAAGCACTTGGGCTGGAATTGACTTCTATTTGAATTCTATGAATGACAACAATAATATTGCACCAAATTTTCCTGTAACCAGATTTTCGGGCCATAGTTTTGGACAAACTATGACTGATTATTGTTTGGCACAAATTATTAATAAAGAGAGAGATTTTTACTATAACTATGAAAATGCAAAACTCAAAAAAATATGGTTTGATTTACTTTTTTATTTATAGATTATTTGTATCGTTTTGAATAGTTTGACTTCAAACAAATTAATCAAAAGCTAGACTTATACATAGAGTTGAGCAGTCTCGAGCTTTTCTAGGCTCATTCCTGATCTTGAGCCTCAAATGTGGGCCTAAGCGGAGTTACTCTGCTTATATCAAAATCATAAATACATAGGTTGTATAGCATTGGTTTAAATGTAGAGTTAGTTCTTCAGTTATATTATTGATCAACAATAGGTCTTATTTAATTATAATTCCAATAAAGACATCAAAATAATTTAAAAGTCCTGCCAATAATTACTATACTCTATACAAGTGTGAGCATTCCTTACTCTGACTAAACAAACTTACTAATTAACAAAGGTATATAACCTCATCAATTTGGCTCATATTTTCTTTTTAAAAAGAAAAAAATTACAAAATATTAACTTTTTGTTTATAATCTGAAATTGAAAGCCATTACTAAATAAACTAAATCAAAACAATAGGTGGAATGTAAATGAAGTATCCAATTGAATGACATCGAAAACAACAGTTACTCTAATACTTTTAACTATGAAAAGCCTACAGACAAATACTCTCAAAAATACTTTTAAATGTCGTACAAAATATTTGAAAGGATGAAAGTTTAATTCAATTATTTTCGTTTGAATTGAATATAACTTAATAGTTTTGAAAAAAGGCTCTATTATAATAGAATTAAATAAAGTGACCTTTTATTGTCCTTATGTAAGAAATTAGATCAATTTGATTGGGCTCTCTCTCCCCTCAACCTTTCACTCCTTTTCTATTTCCCTTATTTGTTAACTCAATTCACGTATTAGTTTTGCCTTTATTTCTATGTTTTTTACAACTGCAGGAAAAAGGAAGTGTTATGGGATTACAGATCCAGTAACGAAATTACAGTAGCGATACTCGGAGGAAGTGGTACTATTGGATCCTATAGTATGACTAATTCTTTTTTCTATCTTTATATTTAAGTTACAACTATTTTCTTACCCTTATTTGTTGTTCTGTTTGTTGCAAAACTGTTTTCTCTAATTATCTTATTTTTCAACAAATTAGATACAAAACTTTCAAAAATAGTTTGTATTTCTTTTGGCTCAAACATTTTTTTGAAACTAAAATCAATTTGTGTCGATTATTATATAATAAGAATAAAACAAAACTATAGCTTGATTTCGAAATATCTATTCTGATAATCACTTTCTTTAATTTTTCAAATTTAGAGAACAGATGCTTTTTATTATTTTTGTAGACTTTGCACATCAATTATTTAATTAAGACTTTGAATTGATATAAAAAAAAAGTAAAGTTTTATCCTAAAAAATGATTTTCTAAATACATTAAACTCCAAGTTCTATCGATATTCAGTTAAACTTTTAGTTAAAACAATAATAAGTTATTTCGATGAACGTGAAAACTAAATTATTTGTAAATATAAGTTTTGTTGAATAAAATGTATAATATTGTTATTATGAAAGCAGTGTTGTATTGTTCACTTCTTTCAATCCATTCTAATTTTAGAGAGAATATCAAAATTCAAACCGAATACCTGTAATCGTTAAGAATTTTAAAGTTAAGGCAAAAATTCTTGAAAAGAATCAAATCCTGAAATATTGTGCACTTAAATGGATTATACAGTAATTTAAGTAAATTTAACTGAAAGTAATTCATTTTTAATGCTTCTCTTGTTTTCTCTTCTATTTTCTTGACTAACGCAATATTTATTTATTTGATCTTTTATTTTATTGAACTTTTTCTTCACATGTAATCAATAATTTATTATTAGTGGCGCATAAGTTTCACCGATTGGGCTCTCGAGTGGTGGGATTCGGAAGAAATGAACGCAATGAAGATAGCATTAAGGAAATACCACTCGATAAGTAATGTCATTAAGTAGTGTTACGTTTCAGACATTTATCTCTAATGAGAATTTGATGTGTTTTGTAATTTTCGTTTAAGTTACGAATTTTCAATTATTAAACTTTTCTCTCTTTTTTGATCGCTTTTCTCAATTGGGAATAAATATTTTTTCAAATCTATTCCTTAAAAGCTTTTATTTTCACGAATTTAATATTTTCTAATCAGTGAAAAATGTTTTGATTTGAATCAAATTTAGATGAACTCAAATTTTCTCAATATTGAACTATTGATTTTTTGCTATAAATACTTTTGCAATAGGGATAAAGCATTAATTTTTTATTATGATATTTGATTCAAAGTTTTGTTTTCTAAAAGAACAAATCAATTAATTAACTTGCAATAGATATTCGACTAAATTGGAAGATATACTCCCGGAATGCGATTATCTAATAAGTGTATTGCCATCAACTCAACACACAATTGGTCTTTTGAACAACAATAAGCTAAAACTGTGCTCTATTAAGGTAATTGATCAACAAAAACATCGAAGAATACTAGAATTTATCAAATATACGCAAAAAACATAATGTTTTCTCTAACTTTATTGCTATTATCAATACTATCAGACAAAGTTAATTATTTAACGCTTAGAGCAGTTTGAAAACTAATCCATGCATTAAATTACTCTTTTCATGGATAGAGTTGAACATAAAAATGACTTCAATTTTAACAAATCCATAAAACTTTTCTCGTTTCGAAAAAACAATTTTATATACTTTCAAATAACTCTTTTGGAAACTACAATATTTTAAAATTCAAAATATAATACATTTTTCAATAATTAATAAATTTGCAAAAATATGCAAATTTGTTATGAAGCACAACTTTGAATGAAATAATTATACATTTGAAATGCCATATATTAGTATCAAATAGGACTTAATTAGTATTGCTTGGTTAGAATAACAAATGTTTGATAATCAAGAAAGAAAGTCATGTCATTCATATAATTTCCAAAATCTTGAGTATTATGTTAAGCAAATAATTTCTATCGAAAACTTAATATAAATTGAATCAAAAAGAATAGAATTAACTTGAAATGCTCTAAAAGTCAATAATAATAAAGTAGAATTTTAAAATAGTTAGGATGTTAAATATTCTCATGAAGTGTTGCGCTTAACTTGACTTCAAAAACATGAGTTCAATTATATAGAAAGAAACTATGGATTTAAGAATAAACTAACGAGTGTTAGAGTGTATTCTATTATTGATTAAAAATTTTATCCAAAACAATGTTCTATTAGTGATGCTCAGGAATGAAGAGACAAATGGACTTCAGTTGCTTTTACTTCAAAGATATTAAGTACAGATAATAAGCAGTTTCTAACTAATGACAGACATACAGACTTTCTGTCAAATACTGTCATTCAATTTATAAGCAGAAAATGTTTAACAAAGATAGAAATGTTTACACAATACGGATTATCAGTTAGAGTTAGTGACACAAAACGCCTACAAAACTTAATCATAAATTAATTAACTGAATGTTGAATTAAAAATGTTAGCCAATAATAAATGACTGGAAGATTAATCAATGAACTGAAAATAAATTGAACAAAGGGTTAAAATATGCAAATTGTATGAAACGTATAAAAGCGCTATAAAAATAAAAATCCGTTCTAACAAAATGTTTGGAAGTATTGATTTTCCTCTCAAAATAGGAAAATAGAATAAGGCTCTTCTGAATTGAGGAAATTAAGAAACTTATATTTACTTTTATTCATATCAGAAAAGTAAATAATAAAAGTCTAGATATAAGATTTTTTTAAAGTAAAATTTTTTAAAATTGAAATATCATCAGTTTTAGAAAAGTTAACTTTTCAGGGCATTCAATGAAACTTTTTGTGTCTATTAATAATTATAAGCACTGCATAAGCATTTAATAATATGTTTCGAGATTTTGATATAAAAGATATAATTTCTATTGTATAATCAATTTGAATAAAGATTGGTTTAATCCTTTAGAAACCAGTTTTCCTAAACATAGGCCGCGGAACTGTTATTGACGAAAACGAAATAATTAATGCATTGAATAATAAGTGGATTTCAGGCGCAATATTGGACGTGTTTCATACTGAACCTTTACCTGAAACAAGCCCTCTTTGGTCACATCCAGATATATTGATTACACCACACATTGCAGCGGAATCCAGACCTAAAGATTGTGTCGAATTGTTTGTTGAAAATTATAAGAAATTTGTTGACGGCAAACAAATGCGATATATCATAGATTGGAAGAATGGATATTGAGTTAGCTTAACAATTAAATAACTTTATTTAATTCATTTACTTTACAATTAAATCAGATATTTCTTAAGCTTTATTGAAATACATTTAAATTGAATAAAATATAGACTTTTTTGATTAAAATTAATAAATATTAGAGTATAATTTATGCAAAAATTGATTATATATTTATATCAAATAAATTAAAAAACACATGATTTTTGGTTTAAAGTTTACTGAAGAAGAAAAAATCCTAGAAAAACAATTATTGTGCACAAAAAAAGAAAGATTTAACAATGAATAATTGGTCATAATATCCCTATTAAGTTATCAAAAAATAGTAAGAAATCACAGGAAAAGGTATGAAAGGATTATTAATAACATATATATAGAAGTATTACTATTATTATCTGTTAATATTACTGATATCTAATACTATTAGTAAAAGTATGAAGAGTTGATCGTATTTATTAATAATAGCGAATATAAAAGAAAAAGCGGAAGTTATAAGAGACCAAAAAGAGTATTAGTATATGATTAGTGGTGTTAGTAGTACTCCCCCCGCCCTTATCAGTTCTCCGTCCAGGGCTCAAATAAAGTCTGGACAGCGGAAATGATAAGGAGACGAAGAGACTGATAGTCAGTTATGAACTAATGTTACAATTCAACTAAAGATAGAATATATACTGAAGGAGAAAGACTTATAAACTGATGAGAGGATGGAGAAGAGGATAGACTACAAGAGAGAACAGTTGGTTAGAAGATAGCGGATAGAGAGCGATGTGAGCAGAGAAATGATCCAAAAATTGCGAGGAGAAAAACTAACAGAAAGGTATGACTGGCTTAAGTCAAAGGTATGGGTGGGGCTTAACTGTGGAGGCAGACAACGGGTTGCCATTGATTGTAATAACAATTTATTTTTATTATTTACTAGTTTTCTTATTATTATCATTATTATTATTGCTATTTTTATTATTATTATGTGAGTCGTGTCAGTCTTCTGTGGCGTAGTCTTTGAGAATATTTGATTAAAGGTAACCGTTATTCAAACTGCATTCAAAATTGCATTGAAAAGTGCATCAAAATTGCATTCACGCTTAATCTATGTCTCATATGCTTCCATACTCTTGACTTACACATTAGACTTCATCTACAGAGTTTCTTTCTATCACACTATACATGCATTAGGTTTACAAGCATTCTATAGTAAAACATGAGTTTATATTACATAAAAGTGCTGAAAATCTCTCATAAGTTATATGCAATCAATTACAAGACAATAAGCAGTGGCGTAATCTTCAACTCATGTAAGATATTGAAAGTTTAAGCTGTTTTCTGATTGCCAATCAAGAGCTCAGGTCGTTGTTTGTTTTCTAAATAATGAATAATACAAAAATCAAATAATTTATTCCATTAATCATTAATTTATATAACATATAGAAAAGATTTAATACAGAATCAGAATCCAGAACTCATTAAAACAAAATGAAACCTAATTTCAAAAAAAAAATTCTTTCTGAAAGTTCTTCAAAGCTTGGAATCAAAATAAATATTTAATATATTTTCTTAATATATTTCTAATACTGTAAGGATTTTTCTCTGCATTATTCGCCTGAATACAACTTTTCACTGAATTTCAATACTCAGAGAAAATCTTTTAGATGTTGATAAGAAGGGCTTAACATTTGTGTCAGATTTTATGTTACTCGAAAAACTCTAATGCATGAAAAAATAGAATATCAAAATTTATTGCATATACCAGTAGTAGAAATATGTCTAATGCCAGAAATGGTGAGAGTGAATGAGGTAAGAATATAAATGAGAGGGAAGAAGAAAAATTGTGTGGAATTTTGGAAATCATATTTATGCTCCAGTTATTGCATTGTTGTGGCCAATGCTCAGTCAAAAAGAAATTCGAACAACAAAATCAAACACATATGCACACAATCAACCAAATTATCACAAATCTGGTAAACATGACCACAACTGGCGTTTGATAGATAATAAAAATCAGTGCATTAGAGTGTGAGATAACATTATGTATAGGATTTTGGGTTTGGGGTTTGTAAGAAAAACTTAAACATTTTCTCTGATATAAATCTTTTTTAACGCTATTTCTTACAATTTCTCGGTTTAGTTGTGTAAATATGTGTTTTGTGTATTATATTTACAAACAATTTAAGCATAACAAACAAAATCTCACGTACGCTAGAATTTTGCGGAGATTTCGACCAGAAATGAATAGAAAGTAAATCGTCTCAAAAAAGTAGATATAATTGATTTACTCTTACACTCGACAGAAAAACTCTAACTTTTGGGTCTAATAGTAATTTTGCTATTTGTATAAATTGAAAGTAAATTATTTAATGGACAAAAACCTAATGCTGTTATATTTGGAAATGTTTACTTGAGATTAAATTTTTTATTAATTTCATAAATATAACTTTATTTTTCAAGCAAAAGATTTATTGAGCAGAAAAACTTTTATTATTATTACTTTTATACTCTGTATCACATTATAATGTAAAAAGTATTATGAAGAAAGTGTTTGTATTATAGCTTTATAAAAATTTAAGATTAACTAAAACATTGGTTCAATAACTTATAAATTTTCTGATCTCCTCAATTCGACACAATGTACAACTGATTCATCAATCCTTTCTTTCCACAACATATACCATGAAAACAGTAAACCATATTTATAAAAGTTATTACAAAGATATATATTTTATGAACAATGTATCAAATATTGAATATAAAGGGGAAAACGCGTTAGAGTTCATAATTTTGTGTGTGTTTCGTATCTTAAAAGTATAGTTTTCGAGTTAGATTAATAACAAATTTTTCCGCTCAATATTCACCGCAGTTTTTGCGTCAACTTTGCGGTAAAAGTAATTTCTTTCGCTTTTAATCTATATATTATACGGCGATTTCTTATCGCTTTGAAAAAATAGACGTAAAAGTGAATCATTGAGAAAAAGGAGAAGAGAAATGTGACAAAACTGTACCTCTTCTTCATTGAGGTCTTTCTATTTGTGTGTTTCTTTATACACGAGATATCACACATCAAACAATAACATGAAATGTGCAAACACGCGGAAATAGTGAAGTCACGCAACACTACAATAATAGTATAAATCGCTGTAAAGCTCTCTTTTTCTTTCTTTCTCTCTCCTCTCACTCATTCTTATGGAAAAATATGTTAAAATTCAGATGATCACCAAAATTATAGATCGCAAAAAGTGAATCAAAACAACTGAAAGTTAGTATTGCAATATATTTTCATAACTATCATTTTATTTTTCTTTGATCCTCAATCACTAGAATGAAAAAAATTTAAAAGTTTTCTTTTTGCAATTCTTTATTTGTTTATAAATTGCATAAAAATAAATTTTTTATAAAATAGTTCAGTTCTCTATTATAAGCAATTAAGAATAGAATTGACAATAAATGAGAGTTCTTTATTCCCTACTTATTCTATTCAATATTGAGTACTTGTATTATATTTATTTTTCGCTTTGAATTTCAAGGACTCTAACATTCATAGCGAAAAATTGCTTTTGTAAAGAATGAAAAATATATTCTATATTAATTGATTGAATTCTGCTCTCATAGTATTAATAGCTAAAGAGGAGACCAGGGGTGAAGCTAGAAAATTTGGGGGGACTTCAGTCAATCTTATAAAACTCATTCAAATCAAATTTGTAGTACAACCACAGTATTAAGTGATATTCTCACAATTTCGTCAAGAGTTGAAAAATCATCAACTATTTTATTTGAATCAAGTGAAGTTTCCCTTTTATCGATTTAAATTGAAAATAATCAATTGAAGATTTCATCGGTCACAAAATTTTGCAAACTTATTTTAATTATTTCCATTGAGAAAAACCTCACTAACAGTTCAAATTCAAAATATTAAATTTATAGTGAGTTTCTTTGTTCCAATCAGAGATATTTTTTAGATTGGGAGAAATAATATTTTATATGAAGCGCCAATTAAAACATCAAATTTCGTCATTTAATATAAACATCTCAAAGAATAAGTTTTAAAAAATCAAATTTTTAAAATATTATGCTAAAAGACCTGAAGCAATTGGACGTCAAAAATTGAGAAATATTCATATTTAAGTAAAATATTATTTCTAGCAAGTTAAATTTTCCTACTTTTATTGAATTAAAGCACAAAAGGACCTTTTAAAACAGAACTTTTTAAGGAAAAAACTAATAATCAAGTTTATAATTCAGAGTCAATTCAATCCTTTTTCTCGAGTACTTTTTTTGTTTTTGTTTCGATTAGTGGGGGGAAGGGTTCAGTGCACGCCCACCCCTATTCTCGCTTCACCTTTTGTTGAAGATTTTTAATTTATTACTCAAATATAATTAAGAAATATTTAAATTTTCAACGAACTGACGAATGATTCGCGAAAGTTAAAATTTCTTCATATTTATAGTCAAGGAATGCACGAAAATAGAGCAATATTACTCAATGAATGTTTTATCAACATTTGTTCTGTTCAAGAATTCCAACAACTCTATCAACAAATGAATGAAAAAATTGCGAATATAGACAAATTTTTAATAAATATTGAAACATGTTTGGAATCGTGATTACACTAAAAGTAAAAATTTTGATTTTTAAACTACAAAAATCAGTTATTATACATCTTTTTCAGTACATTCAAAGAATGGCGAATAAATAAACATTTTGCTCACATTTCAAGCGTGTAAAAAGTAATTCACAGTTTTTTTTATAAGCTTAATCGCACACAAACTTTTTGACCATTAAATATAAGTATGCGATCATTTTGTTGGTCACTCACTGAATAGTTTCAATACTGAAAAAGCAATTTATAGATCTGGACCGCAAATAAAAGTGCTTTTTTGAATATCAATTTTATGGTAGAATTGTATAAAATTGTTGGTATGAAATGGTTTAGAAGTAAAATCGTCATCACAGGTATATCACACGTAACACAAAGAGCAAGAAGAGAGAGAGAGAGAGAGAGAGAGAGAGAGAGAGAGAGAGAGAGAGAATTAATGGCATTTTCTAGGCGTGTGTTGAGATGCGCTCTGAGATGAATGGAAATAATATCGATCGATACACAGGAGTTTAGAATCAAAGAAGAGGAAACTGAGGAATGTTTTACAGGTAAATAAAATTATAGATAGTTTTACACAAATAAAATCAATAGATGTTAAATATAGAATCACCGAATAATCAAACATTTTTAATGGGAATAACTTTGTTTCTCTTAATAAATTAAATTTATTTAATTTGTGAATTAAAACTGTTTAGTTTTCAACTGCAATATGGGATCAACTTTTTAAATAATTATTTTTTACTGAATATTAATGAAATTCTTTGTCTTTTGTAGAAAAATGCAAGAATTTTGAACATTGCGTGAGACAAACATGAAAGAAAACTTACTTTTAATATTGAAATAATGTTCAGAAAGATATTTTTAAAAATATCTCATCTAAAAATAGAAAATTAAAATAAATAAATATTTTTGGTAAAAATTTTTGAGTTATGTAAGTTTTCAATAAAGATGTAACACAAGTATATAAATAAAAAGGAATTTAATGGTAAATTGTGGTTCTGTTATATATCATATTATATTTTATGAAAGAGTCGAAGAATAAAGAAATAAAGAGAAAACAGTAGAGAAAAACGATGGAATCCAATAAGAACTAAGAATTGTTAGAAAGAGAGAGAAAAGGAGACGTGATTTGACTCACCTTAATGTTTATCACATTAAATTGCACTTAAGAGAGAGTAGAAGACGAGTTACAATGAATGCTACTTTTTCGACAAAACATTGAAATACAGAGATAGAGAAAAGAAGAGATAAAATATGAGAATGATCAAAATGGCTTTCAATTCTATTTTATTCTCAAAGTTATTAAGATTTATAATTTTCAAATACGAATTATTGCAAATAAATCAATATAACTTAGAAAAAAAATTGGATATTGTTTGTATTATATTTAAAATCATTATAATTTAGAATATAATATTATTTCCGAATTTTTCAAAATAAAGTTTTGATAATTAGAGAATAATTTAATCAAATAATTCCAAAACTAAGTGGCAATGAAGTAAATCATATATTCAGGTAATGAAGGTTGAAAATAATATATTTTTAAGATATGATAGTCGATAAAGTAATCTTAATTCATGAATTGCAGAAAAGCACAACTTAAGTGATGATATCGATCATTTCAGACCTAATTAATTACATTACACTGGAATTCAAGTATATCAGAAAGTTTTAGGTTCATAAATGATTAATGACTCAAATGGAAAGTCTATAATTAGTATTAATAAGTTAAATATTAAAAATTATATTAATAATATTTATTATTTTAATAATAATTGTCAGTTTGAATGATTGATTGATGGATTCATAGGATATGACTTATTATTTTAATCATTTTTAATTTTTTTATTCTTGAAATTCAATTCATTGCTGTTTTTCATTACTATGTTTAGTTATATTAACGAAATATCTAAGATTTCACGTATGAAATGGAATAAAGCAAACACATTATCATAGAATTTAATCAAAGTGAGTATAATAATAAAATACAAAGAAAGTAATTCAAACCTTAGTAATAAGTCACTAACCGAATACGTGACATATTATAAGATTTTCATACATAATCTGTAATATAAACTTCAATTATCATGGGGTAAAAGAGCGAATCTCATGTGGCGCAAACTTTAATAAGGATGCGTACTATTTATTTTATATTTCCATTAATATGTTATGAAAAACAGTCTATAATCAGCTTTTTTTCTTTTTTCATTACAGTGAAGGAATTTTATTTTTAATGATATTCTAATGAATAGTGAAATATTGATGCAGCGCAAAAAACTAAGTCTCATCCCTTTTTCTACAGCTCATTATACCTTTTAATGCATTTGAAAGATTTTGAGTGAAAGATAAATTTTTGATTAATTTCACGCATAAAAAATTGAAATCTAGTCTAATCTTAATGAAAATAATTTCACATAATTTTTCTACATTAAACTTTATACTCTCGTGGAA
>JAQFXV010001859.1:0-12003 GCA_034694065.1 Camisia spinifer | reverse complement strand
TCACCATTTTCTTCCTCCTCTCCGTCCTCATCTCCATCACCATTAGCTCCATCACCATTATCTCCATCACCATTATCTCCATCACCGTTATCTCCATCTTCATCAGTGGACGCTTCAGTTGTTGTAGTTCTTCTGGTAGTGGTAGAGGTCGTAGGCTTAGGAGTTGTTGTTGTGGTATATTCTCCATATTCATCATATCCATATCCATAATCATAAGGTTTAGTCGTTGTTTCCATAATAACCATAAATTTAGTTTTGAAAAACGGATCCTTATGTTTCTTTTCCATGGGTTCAGATTTGTTATGCATTTTGAAGGTAATTCTGGGACGTATATCAAGTATGACCTGTGACTTCTCCTCTTTAGTACTTCCACCCGGATATTTCTCAATCATTTTACCGAATGTCTTACTCTGTTCATAGTCAAGATGGTCGTCATGATAACCACTCGCACTATATTTACTTTTATTTTTGTAATAACCATAATCGTAAGGATTGTAATAATTATTTCCGCCATAATTGTATTGATAGTTATTCTTATAATTTTGTTGACTTTGATAACTAGCGTTATAATTATTATAATGTCCTCTGCTATCATACGTGCCATTTTCGAAATATTTAAATCCAGCTCCAGTTCCATATCCGTCGGAATTTCTATTTGGATTATAGTCATAGGCGTGACCGTAATTATGTGTCCGTGGATTATAATTACTATATTGGGGTCTATTATAACTATACGATTGTTGATTATAATTATAAGAATTGGGCGTTTGTTGACTGTATGAATTACTGCTGGCCTGCGGGACATAATGGGAAACATATTGATGACGGCGTGTTGAACTGTAAGGACTAACATATACACCGTGTTGACCAGTTTCGGCTGTATTATAATTATCATAACGACTTGTTCCATAATTTGCACTACTATAACCAGAGTTCGGCCGAGTTCCGGGTCTGTTATGTGAATATTGCTGTTTAGGGCCCGGATTGTAGTTATAGCCAGTATTCTGTGGATATGGTTGTGAATAATGTGAGTTCTGTTGATATGGATATTGTTGTTGTTGAGGATATGGACCAGAGTATGAACCATAAGAACCATAGGGTTGAACGTGTGGCGGATAATTACTTGGATAATAGCCATGACCAGATGGATAGTATTGTCCGGCAGGAAATGGCTTTCCAGCATTTGTTTCGTTTTTCGTTTGGTTTCCATCGGTTTCATTCATTTTTGGGGGTCTTTCGAAAGGTGCGGGCGGGCCGAAGATGTCGTCCATAATGGGCTCGTCTTCTAATGGAGGTTTTTCAAGAGGATCATTAGTTCCAGCGATTATCTTAACTTTAGGACTAGCGTTAACTTTCATTTTAAGCGTTGGAACTCTCAAATTGGCCTCAATTACTGTTTTTCCCTGTGATGGCATCGTTAGACTGAAGTGCGGTTTCTCTTCATATTTATAATATTTTTTGCCATAACTTCCATAACTATTACCATATCCTCCATATCCCTGATTATATGCTGGCTTTTGTTCATAACCAGAGTAGTCACTGGATTGATATGAATTTCCACCGCCTCCTAAGTTAACTTTCATTCCAGACCCTCCCCCTCCGCCGCCAAATGAGAACGACATGCCTCCACCTCCATCTCCACTTCCAATTGTTAATCCACTTCCTCCACCACCTCCTCCATATCCTCCTCCATATCCTCCTCCACCACCCCCTCCACCGAGATTAATAGACATACCACTACCACTACTGCCATCGCCTCCGAGTGAGAAACTCATACCACTTCCACCCGAACCACTACTTTCATATCCAGAACTTTGAGAGTATTGTTGTTTTTGTTGTCCATAATTCTGATTACTTGATGTCGAATATTGATTATTACTACTCGCGGGTGAATCACCATTTCCAACACTCATTGTTATTCCTCTACCATTCGCGGGATCGCCTAAACTTATTCCAAATCCAGGGCTACTCTGTTGGCTGTTATAACCATTTTTCCCACTACTATATGAACCACTATTTTGTTTACCAGAATGATAACTGTTTTGTTGATAATTAGATGGGTAACTATTTTGTTGATTATTGTGTGAATAACTATTTTGATTATAATTCGATGGATAACTTTGTTGATTATGAGAAGGTGACCACGGAATAGGATGAGGCGCTATTGTCTTTGGCTGATTACTGTTATAACCGTTTGCAACGGTTTTAGAGTTTGAATAGTAATTATTATTATTATAAGAATTGGGTGCATATGAATACTGTTGTGAACCAGAATTCGAATTCGGGGCTGCATAAGAAGGTTGTGGACCAGAACCTGACATTTGGAATAATTTAGGCTTTAATTCACTGATCAAATTGCGACTTCTCTTGGGATGAACCAAATAATATGAACTCCAATTCGATTCTTCACTTTTAAGTGGATCTGAAGAGGGCTTGAATAATGATTTGAATAATGTTTTAATCGGTGACTTTCGGGTACGAAGTGGTAAAAAACTATTGATGAGAGACGGAGGGGATAGTGATGGTAGTGATGGATCGATTGAGAACGATCTCCGCTCTATAATCGATGAGTTTTTGGCATCTATTCCTACATTTAAGGCACTTGTTGTCCATGAGAATGAATGAAGTATTGAGAGTAATAGTAAAATGTGAATCATAACAAAGTTAATGATTGATGCATATGATGAAAACCAATTATTACTCTATAATGTGAAACAAGTGAGAAAAATGAAATCAGAATGAATTCATGTCAAAAGTAAGTCAAGTGTTTAAAAACAAGTACAGACTAAACGATGAGAAAAATAAATAGAATCTTAAGTTTTCATTTGATGTCAAAGTGAAAGACAGTGAAGTTCAGTGAACGCAATCACTGTCATAATAATCATTATGATAATAGCAGTAGTTATAGAAGCGGTAAAATCAAGTTTATTTAACCCCCAAAAACGAAAAGAGCCTTAAGCTAAGACCTAATCCAATTTCGCCGCTCAGAAGAAAAAAGCATGAATTTAGAATCGTGAGCATTACGACAATATTAACTCATAGCTGAGGATTATTATGAGTGACAACAGACCAGATAATAAGTCGCATTAGGATAGTATATAAATAATTATTCACACATCATCTCATCTAATAAAAACCACAAAAAATGAAAGGATTTAATCATTAAATATTTGATAGTTCGCAAAAAATAATGAGATTATGATAAATATTAAAAGTTTAACTACTTTTAAATTACATAACAAACCAATCTCTATAGTTCGTAAGTATTGTTATGTTATAAATGCATGAAAAGAGAGTAAAAACAACAAAATGTTATTCAAGTCCATTAAAACGATTTTTCTTTTCTGTTTATTTATATAAAATTTAAAAATCCCGATAATAATAGCCTCTTCACAAATGCTTCATAACAGCCTTGACCTTACATAATATTATGCCAATACGAAAGCTAAATACAGTTAAGAAATTCAAGTTCTCGCTATAATATTATTTTCTATGTGAATGTGTTTTTAGGTCATTGCGCGCATCTCTTCTTTAAAATCAGGTGAATATACATCTATTATAGATATTGGATTGCATGGATTGCACGCATAGCTGATCTCACATTAAAGACTCACCTATTTTGCATCTTCTCTAATGATTAATTGCTATTCAATACGTTTTAATTCTGTAAGATTTTATTGCGTGCAATAATAATAGATTATAACTGAATAATAAACTCTAAATAAAATAACTATTCTCTTTCTTTTAATGTTTGATCAGCAATAAAAAATGAAATAGTTTTAAAATAGTAAAATAGCAATCAAAGCTGTAAATCAGTAATTCAAATCTTTAAGGTTCTTAACATTTGAATAATTTGAAACTTCGAACAACACAATTGGCACATGAATTTCCAAAAACAGCGAATAATACCTTTTAAGTTGAAATTAATTAACAACTAATTGTGAATTAAATTTTTTAATGAACTTGAATGATTGAATGAGTAAAAATCAAGAAAAAACCTGTAAAATGCCTTATTTGACAGATAAGAATCTGCTTAAAAGATTATTTGTCAGTTAAGATTTACTTGAAATGAAGGTTAGTGGAAAATGAGGTTCTTTTCGATTACATTTTCTTATGTCTGACTTTATTAACTAATCTAATAATAGTATAATATTGATGCACTTTTCAATAAAAATGAGACAAATCGTATAATTTTCATAACTTCTGCTAAGATTCAATTATCTCGGATAAATTGTTTTTCTGATTGGATTCAAGCATAATAGATATAACAAAAATTAACGGATTATCTTTTGAATCGTTTGTTTTGAATCATTTGTTTTTAATCTTATTAATAATTTTATTTGTAACTATTTTAAGTCGGATTTTTCCACTTTTTTAAAAGTTATAAATAATTTAAAGATTTATGATATGCTTATTGATGATGAAGTGTATCATAAAATTTCTGGTGGGTTCAAATTCATTAAAATTTGATTAAATTTTCAAAGTAAAAACGTAACTGTATATATCATAAAAGTAATGTTTAAGAAAAGAGAAGCTATCGTATGGCGAACCAACCTATTAATGATTTCAATAGAAGCCTTTCCTTCAGGGTTTTCGAGAATAAATGATCTTAAATTTCTCACATAAATATATATTAAACTTATCAAATTAAAAAATAATTCAAATAATAGATCATTGATAGTTTATTTGTTCCAGTTTAGTTCATCTGAGTATTACTACCTGTCCTTTCAAAAGCAATCCATTACAAGTTTCTATTCTCATCCACACCAATCACGCAAAATTGTATCATGTCTTCAAAATGTCATTAATGAAGTTAAGTTTCGAATTTTTCACAAGCTATCAGTAATATGCAAATCAATACTTTTTAAGCAGACTAAAATTCAATATTCATGAAGTTCAAAATAATATAATCAATTATTAATCAACTGGTTTTTCTGAAAACTTGACTAACTGTTCAATACAATTAAAGGCTAAGTTTATGAAAAGTTAATTCTAATTTCTGGGTTGGACTGGAATTTCTTTTAAAAAGATCGACTTTTCTTTTTCAGACAAGTGATTCAATCTCAACAGGACATAACTGAATGCCTTCGGGTTTCCCTATTTTTCGTTACTATAGAAATAAATATTATTTTTGAACCAGTTATTATATTTTCAATATTATTTCATTCGTGTATAATATTATATATTTCAATAAAATAAACTAAATTTTTCAATCAAATTGTAAACTTATAATATGGATACAAAAGTTATTTAGATATTCTGATAACATAAGAATTTCTTTTATTGAGAAGTTGTGACACATTTTAATTTATCATCACTTGACAGCAAAATTTCTTCAATAGAAGATTTGCTTTACAGCAATCCCTAATAATAGTCTAAATTATCGAATATAATACCTTTTATAATATAAGTAGTATTTTGAGATAACTTTAAATCATAGATGGGATGGACCACCACTTCCCTCTATTATACCCATCCCTTTGTAAAATAATACACGTTTTAAACATGATAAGTTTATAGAGAATAGTTATATATTATTAAGTCAAACAAGTATTTGAACTTTGGTAGACTTTACCCTTTTCTTTATCAAAGCTAACATCGAATAATAATAACAATATTTAGCATTTGGTGACCATATAATTCAAAATAGTTGAATACAAAACAAAATCTTATATAAATAAATGAAAATGATAAAAATGACACGATTCTAAAGCTAAAGTTCAATGGTATTTATGAGAAAATTTGATCAATGCTTACCGTTGGTTTGAATTGAAGAAAAACACTTGTTTTCTCGCCTCCATTCGGAGACATTGCACAGTGTAAAAATAGGACCAACCGATAAAAGTTAAAAACTAAACTTTTATGGTATCATTTGTGAATGAGGTTTCTTTTAATTCACTTATTCTTAAAAGTCTTAAGATTTTAAAACTATTCAGCATCAAGTCTTTCTCAAGTTTAAAGTTGTTTGACATACATATAGCGGCTTCAGAAGAAATCTGAAGGAAGGCAGTGCTCAAAATATTATTATATACGCTATTGGAATGGTGTTACTCAATAAGGGCCTAACTTATATACCTTTAGGTTTTTAAAGTTGATCAAATATTATTCTAATAATGTTATACATAAAAGAAGATTTTCGAGTTTTCGTTCAAGTTGTAAAAGTTTTTTCAAACTTTTGAAAAGTGTTCAATAAAATTGTTTAGTCTAAGAATTTTATTATTTATAGAGTTATGTAAAACAATTCAAATTGTGCTTAACTTTATTTTATTCATAATCGACTCAATAAACGTTTATTTGTTGATAAAATAATAATAAAAGTTTGAACTAAATAAGTAAAAAGTTTAAGTTTAGTTAAATTTATCTTTATGTTCAATAAATAAGTGGATTTTCTCACAATTTTCAATTTATATGAATTCGAAAAGTCATTAAACAGATTGGGATAGAATGGGGTAACACTTATTTCTAACAATGAGATTGTTATTTTGATCAAAATAAACTATTTTCAAAGGATTTCAGAAGCTTATAAAATAAACAGGAATAGTCACGCGTTATAATAACTTTTTTCGTTGTGTGAAAGAATATATTCAACAAAAAGAGAAAAATAATATGAAATCAATCTTATATTCAATCAATTAAACAATGTTTTGCATTCAAACTTTGCAAAACAAATTTAAGAATAGTTTGAAAGTAATTTATTTTTAGCAAATTAATTCAGATATTAGTTTAGTTAAAGCTTCAAATGGTTCATAACTTGAACTAAAAACTCAATAACACGGATTCAATGTTTAACGATCTTTTCTCCAATTGATTAATCCTTCTTTCATTTTAATTCAATGGCATTGAAAACAAATGTAAGTGAAGTATTCATTTCAATAATTCAAAATCATGGGAGTTATGGAATAAAATCGATAAAAATTAAAATAATGCTAATCAACAACAACAAAATTTTGCATAACTATAGACTTTGAGTCGAAAAACGTGGAATATTAAAAACTAAAGTCTTGGAGGAATATAATTAGTTTCCTGTTTCCAAAAGAAACAAAATTATTGGCCTAATTTATGCTATGTTTTGTTCTGATAAACTTTCATAAGTATCAAAACATGCTTTACATATAATATTTTTTAAATTGCTTTTAAGAATTTAGTTTAACAATTATCAGAATCAGTACTATATTAGGTCTTTAATATTAAAATAAATTGATAGACATTTAACACAACTAACCTGGAAATGGTTTATCTTCATTTTATTTGTCCAGTTCTTTGCCCTGAATTATAATTCATAATAACTATCCAAAAGTTTATGATCTTTTGAGGACTTTCTAGTTAATCGAACTTTTCTTCAATGTCTAAAAGTCAAGAAGTTATAAATATTTAGACTTATGGAAAACTCATTAATAACACATTAAAGTACAATAAGATCATAAATTATTCAACAAAATTTGAATTCAATGTTTGAATCTCATTTGATTCTGCATTCATGAAAGATTAAGTCCGTCAAAGTTGTGATGACAACTGCACTTCACTAAAGCAAGTTCCCAACTGAGAAGTGAGTCTTTGCTATCGAATGTTTTTTATTTACGTTCAAAAGTCCTTTAGCTCATTGACGGCAACAGTAGCCTAAATAATAAAGTGAATCCAAACCTTAATCTTGCCTTCATTTCATTTATTAACCCGAAACAGGTTATTAACTTTCTTAGAGCTCAAATCATTTTCATTATAATGACCTTAACTTAATATCATTACAATAGATGAAATATGCTCTAAAGTGTTCCTCAATTTAAAACATTGTAAAACATTATCGATTTAATAGCTATTCCTCATATTGATTAACAAATTAGTTTTATTGTTATCATATTTGGATTCATTAGCAATCTAGTTTTGTGGATATGATTCCAAATATATTTATACTAAAATAGAACTTTTCTGGTCTTGGCTCTAATGATTCTGAAAAAATGATGAATTAAAACAACTTTATATGTCTAATTAGATCAAGGAAATGAATAGAAGAGTAAAAATTTCATTTAGTAGTTATGGGAACACATTTCAAAATAATTTTTTACTCTTTCACAACTTTATTTTAAGGTCACAGACCATTGTGTTAACAAAATAAAAGTGTGAATGAGTGAGAAAATAATGATATTTTGAAAAGAGTAAAAAGTTTCAAAACTGATTCAATTACTTGGACACCGATTACACGTTGAAATACTAATTAGACATAATTATAGTTTTTAATCGCCTAAATTTATTCAAAATTCGATTTCTGATAAATAAATATTAAACTCTAACAACACTTATAAGTTTAATTTTTATTGAATTTCAATTGATAAGATTTAAATAAAATTTTGAATATTTATTATTTTTCATTTGGAAAATTATTCAATAAAATTGGCTTCAAATAATGCACATAATTTTGTGATAAGTGAAATGCTTTCAGCTAAGTTTTAAAAAATTTGACGCAAATGGAATATAGTTAGTCAGTAAAACTAATTTATCATTTTGTATAAGTTAATTCAGACAAAAAGGTCAAAAAGAAGAAGACTTGATTAGATTTAAAATGTTCACTTATGTTAACCCATTAAAGGTATTCGTCTTATTTCATGAGAGATTTAATTTTGATCGAAAAATATTTATTCAATTCCACATGAATAGCATCCGAAAAATAATCTTTTAATCATAAGGAAATAAGTTTCTATTGCACGACTATAAATGCAGAACAACATTTACTTTCTGTAGACTAACTGGACATCTAATTTCAAAGTATTTAAATTAATTTTGAAGGATTGCATTCGATAGAGTTTCGATAAATCAAATAAATCATTGCTATCAAAAATGAAAAGCTTTGATTTTTGTGTGAAACAGTTAACTAAGTTTGGAGAATACGGGTATATCATAGAAATATTTGACACGATTGTATGAAATTCGGTCAAATAAAAGTAATTCACCTAATGATATAGCAATAGATTCTTGTCTCAAAAGTTTGATTTCACTCAAATGATATTACTTTATTTCTCAATTGACAGTCAATTAGTGTTCAGCCAACTATGTATTTAACTTTCTGAAGTGCTTTTCATATCTCGAATTTCAATAGCGGAACATTTTAGGTCAAGTGACACGTTTGACATTGAAATTGAGTTTTTATTTCTTTCGATTCATTTCCTAACGCGTTATCTTATAATTATATAATAAATGATGCCTTTTTAGCTTTTGGAATAACTTGAAGATTAACTATAAGCTAAAAATGTGTGATATTTTATAAATGAACTTTAGTTTAAAGATTTAATTAATTAGAGTTTGAGAAGAGTTCACTTTTTAGTTTCTTACAAAGTCGTAAAAGTTTCAAATTATAGCCTTCAGGCGATTTAAACATTTAATAATAGTAATAATGTAAAACAATAAAATTAAGTTCATATTAAGTTTTGTTTTTTATTAAATTAAATTTATTTTTTCTCTTTTGCTTTCACTAATAAAATGAAACTTTCAGAAAGAATTTCAGTTCAAAAAATAGAGAAAGCATTTTAAATATTGCTTATGATAATTATTATTGATTGAAAAATAATATAATTTTGAATCTAAAGATACGATAATTAAAATTATGGTTCAACTCAATTCTGGTCTAACTCTTAATTTGAGTGATGAAAAATCGGATATTTTATGATTGATTTGAACTTTAAATTAATTAAAGACTAGTTGATAGTCTATTGAATGCCAGATTAAGCTCAGTTTCTGTATCACTGATTGCATTCAATTTTAATGAAACTCATCTTAACTTAAATCCAATACTTTAGAACCAAAGAGTTATATCCACTCTAAAAGTTATGATCTATTATAGAATTGACATCATTTAAAACCATTACGATATCATTGAACTTGTTATGAATCATATCAAGTGATTCAATAATAATGAATTGCATTTTCAACAACTATAAGAATAATAATCAAATCGTTTCTAATTTTTAATTGTAATCATTATTCACTATAAAAATGTTTCAAATTATTAAAAAATAATTTAAAAAATCTATCAAACTTTAGTTAACTCAACAGCAATCCTATAATTGCTCTCAACTTAACAGTTATTTAGTTAATAGCATAAAATACTCACTTGTCTGAAAACCGATAGCTTTCTATTTTTGTATCAAAATAAATATTAAAGATTGTAAAACTTCTCACTAACTCGTAAAGAGAGTCCACGACTTAACTTTACAACAACTATAGAGTTGACAAACTCTAGTCTCAAATATTATATTTCTTGCATTTCATTTCTGTTCCATTTTTTGAGTGTTTTGACGATATTTTTAGAACTGAATATAAAAACAAGTTTATGAATATTTCTTAAGTAATAAATATTTCAAAGACTCAAATTTGATGAGCATTTATTAGGTTAGTGTTTATTACTATAAAATGGAAACTATTTAAGATTATTCCGAGTGATTATTAATACTTTTAATTAAAGTCTTTGACTTTGAAAAACTTGATTAACGGCTGAACACAGTTTAAGAAATGGTTATATCTTTAGATTCACACTAAATTGGGATCATTTTTGATTTTGAGTGAAAATTTCTTCAAATTAAGTCAAAATTCATCTCAATTTTGGTTTTCGTGACCAAAAACGACTAAATTAGATTTCAATCAAATATCAAAAGTTCAGATTTAAATATTATTATTCAAATAAAAATATATTATTTTTTTGATTTCATAACTTTAGGGGTTATTTTCAGCTCAAGTCATGTCTTCAATATTTTGAAAATCAAATAACACAAAAGTTTTGTGAATTTCAAAGCTATTGATACCTATTATTATTATGGATTTGAATGAAATTATAGACTAACTATTGAAAGAATTGTTCAAATTATTTCATTGATCTAATTGTCACCAAATTATAACTTGTCATCACTTAATGGTCACAATAAACTCAATACATGTTTTAATTTGATTTTAATGATAGAATCAAGAAATAAAAGTATGAAAAAATACAAAATCTGAATAATTCAAAAATTTTGAATATACTTAAAGTTAAAATACACTAAATTTTGATCAAAAGGAAATTTGATTATATAATGATATATAATGATTAATTGTTAATTTGAGAATCAAATTGAGATCAATAACAAAATACATGCATTTTTAAATTTTCTAATTAGCAGAAAACGTGTCATCAATTTTAATTGTTTTTTCATAATTAATATAATTATAGTCACAAACAATTGACTTATTTAAAAGTAATTTGTAATGAATTAAATAAGCAATCAATTAGTTCTCTTTTTTCCATCAGCAGAACGACTACTCTTTAATATCTTAATAACTGATGGCATTCGTTCTCCGGATTTATTCTGAGGACAGTATCGAATAGTGTGAGCTCTGTCTCCACCACCGGATCGACAGACCGGACAATCGTATTTTCTGAGAACAGGACAAACAGTCTTTCCGTCGGGATCTTTGAGTATATGACTGTTGAACATATCGGGAGTT
This sequence comes from Camisia spinifer, assembly GCA_034694065.1. NCBI lineage: Eukaryota > Metazoa > Arthropoda > Arachnida > Sarcoptiformes > Camisiidae > Camisia > Camisia spinifer. The sequence continues at coordinate 537 of JAQFXV010001859.1, read as the reverse complement.
TCGTTATTATTCTTACAAAAGGCACAAAACATTTGCGTCTTTAGTCGGCGTCTTTGCTTTGATTTGACGCAACTGTTTAACTCTTTATCAAAGAGTGACGTAACAGTTGACCCAATTTTAGCATAAGTGAAGTTATTTTTGCCAAACAATTCATAACTTGCGCCCAAACCAATACATTTTTTATCCATTCCTTCCCAAAGCGGAACTTCAATACCATTCTTATTAAAATCATTCTTTGAATCAATTCTTTCAGTTTCAAGTGTTGACCACTTTTTGGGATTCAATGGATTTTCATCTGATTGTCGATTGAATGCATTTATAGATTCAGACCATTTGTCGGCCGAATGCTTAACGGGTGAACCAAATGGACTGTTCAGAGGAGAACTCCCGACAAGACTTTCGGCGTCTATTCAAACAAATCATTATTTTTTAGGCTTAAGATTTCTTCGAAAAATATCTAATCTTGCTTTAACATAAGTTATTAAAGTATTAGCGCTTATACAGAATTAGATGAAAGAGAGCGTCACTCAATGTTTT
>JAQFXV010001858.1:0-12003 GCA_034694065.1 Camisia spinifer | reverse complement strand
AAGGCTTAAATACAAATAATTAATGACTAATAGTTTAACAAATGTGTGAACTAATGATTAAGCTATAGTTTTCAAGTGTATCTACCATTGATTTGTGCCTTAATTTTCGTTTAATTGATAAAAACCGAAGTTTTTCTTCAAGTTGATTGATTTTTGATTTGACTATAATAAGATTCCCCTATTATATGATTCCTTATATTGTTTAATTTAATATTAATTAATAACTGAATTGTTATCTGAATAATTGATTACAGTTTTCACTCATGGTGGGGAGAGAGCGAGTGCGGGCACTGTTTCTGCAGGCTATCAAAACTTTCTTATCACTATTGAAATGTTTTTTGCAGCCCTCGCTCTTAGATATGCGTTTCCTTATCAGGTATGCTTTCATTGATTATTAGATTCAAATATTAGAGCAAAAAACTCATTGCAATCATTTAATTGATATTTATTTGTTTGAAAATAAGATTTATGCGAACAGCTGTTCGACTGATTCTCACGGAAGATCAGTAACAATGCAAAGCATTTCAAGCAGTTTAAAAGAAACTATGAATCCGAGAGATATTATGAATGACGCCATTCATAACTTTCACCCCAATTATCAACAGTACACTCAATATCAATCTTCTAATAAACCGAATAACGGCACAAATAATCCAAATCCTGGAACAGGTTCTAAATCTAATAATATTTCTCAAACCGAATCGACTAATGGTTATAACAGTGAAGTCATTGATGTGAATGCAGTGAATGGTGTCGTTAATATGGCTTCAACTATAGAACCAGAAGATCTCTCGAAGACCGGCAGGAAATCAAATTCACAACAAGGAAGACAAATACAAACGATTAGCCAAAACTATACCGAAAAAACTACATTATTGAGCTCTGACGACGAATTTCAATAAATGTTTTCCCTTTTTTTAATCTTTACTATAATTATTTTAAGATTTTATTCGAAACAAATTGTCAAATCTTTCTATTATTATAAATATTAATCAGAACTCTGTTTTTGATCGTTTGATCATTTACTAGAGAACTTGAGCGACAAAAGACCAAATCAATGATAAGATCTGTTTTTGAAGGTAGAGCTGAATTAGAGAACGTTTAAAGAGAGTTTATTGTAAATTACAGTATAAATGTAGTATTTTTGTGCAATTCTGTGAATATTAAACCCGTAAACATAACATAAATGTCGCTTTGATCAAAGTTGCCGTTAGTATCAAACCATTTGGCATAAAGAGTACTCGAATACTTAGTATTTAGTTTTGGAATATTTTGTTGAGCAAAGATTCTATTGATTATAATCTAGAATTTGGCAACTATTTGATGACTCTATATTTCAAATGTTCAACAATACTATTGTCAAATACCAAAGATTTAATTTATTTAACTTAATAATAAATATAAGATATTCAGTTATTTCATTAAAAATATAAATAAATATATAATTTATAATTCTTTTTTCTATTGTTTTAATATTTTCAAGTTTTTTTCTTAATGTAAATTAACTGTAATTTTCATTCTTTGGTAATTGACAAGAATTGGCTCTTATTCTAAGCTAAGTTTATGCCATTTTAAGCTAATTAATAATTGAATTAAAACATAAACTTTAAATTATAATTAATGGCGCATTTCTGTTATATGTATATTTTCAATCATTTTTTCGATTAATTACAATTTGATTTTAATGTGATTATTGTGTAATATATACTATATTTGGTGTAGACGTTAGAGCAATGACTTAATTATTATACTGATCGCCATTTCGTTCAATAAAATTAATTCAAGTTAAGCATTAAATTAAATCTTTTCAATGATTTACTATTCATTTTTAACAACGGTTCTAGACTTAGAACTAAACTCATAAATTATGTTCAATGTTCTTAATTATTAATCACTTTTAAACCATTTTATTCCAATTGCTTTAAAAACATAAAACTTTAACTCAAGTTAAAAACTTTAACGCGAACTAAAAGTAATTCAAAATCCAGGACTCAAAAAGATAACTCATCATCAAAAAATACCATTCAAGAGATTCAAAAATACCAAACACGCAAACCTTTTATTTATTTATCAATAATTCAAGTGTAAGTATGAATTATTCATTTTTTTTATTAAAAATTTTAAGTCAAAAAAATAATTTAAAGTAATGCAAAACATTGTGAAAAATGAAATTCAAGAAACAATTTTGTTTTTCTAAAATAATTGTGATTTTCTTTACAGTAATTTTAATAATTGAATGATAATTAAATATAAATTATTTTCCAATGCTTTCAATAGATCCGTTGCAATGAATGCCATCAAAGAGAAAGAAATTACGAATAGGAGTGTCTTTAGCAGAAACAGCTCTTATTATATCCTGAGCTAAAACACCACCAATTATTGCAGAGACAGGACTTAATTCTCCGAAAACATGTTTCTGCCAATTATTATTATCCTTAAGAATATTATCACTGAGTCCGAGTCTCTCAAGAACTTCAATTTGCAATTTCTTCAGTTCTTCGATATCTGCTTCTCGAGAATCGGCTGATGGATAGCGAGAATGCTTTGAATAAAACTCAAGCATTATATGAGTTATAATGAAAGTACTATTCGTTCGTTTAGTTAAACCATAACCTGATTTTCCAGCTTTGACTGCGAGAGCAGTTTCTAACGGAACGTAAACTAATTTCTAAAATATAGTTAAATAAAAAATATTATTATTAAGACTAATAAAAAAGAGAAAAATATAAACCTTTTCGACAATCTTTTTGACCGATTCTTCGAGTTTAGCCTTCTTTTTAAGTGGTTCGTAATCACCAATAGTCACATCTGATTGTATTTCTTCTCTAAACAAAAAATACAATTAAATAATTATACAATAAGTTAATAATTGAATGTCAGGTAAATACTCAGCAAAATAGTTGTGATTATTTCCCAAGTCAGTGAACGTAAAGCCAAATGACCCCCAATTAGAGGCCGCAAAAAATTTAATTTTCAACTCATTGCAGATGTTATTGATTTGAATCATAGTTTGTTTGTCATAATTTGCTAAACAAACGACTTCAAAGTCTTTAAAGTATTCCTTATTCTTCTCAATTAGACTCGAATTATCGCATTTGACAGAAACCATTGGATTCAATGATTGAACATATTTTAGAGCAACTTCTGATCGATTTTTACCAATTTGTCGATTAGTGAATAGATTTGAAAGAGTGTCATATTTACTAACATTTTGATCGTCTAATAAAGTGATTGAATTAACGCCTGAAAGGACTATATTCTTAACAATTTCAGAACCGATTCCATTGATTCCAGCGATTAATACATTTGCATTTCTTAACTTTTTTTGTGCCGAAACACCCCATAAACGTATTTGTCTGTCATAAAGCTCTGCTTCCGCTTCACTTATCTCTGATTTCTCTTTTGTCTCATCTCTTATTAATTGTTCATTACTTTCAGCCACTAATGAACACATTTTCACATTTAATTCTTTTATATTTTAATGTTATTTAATTATACTTTCAATGCCGCCAAACAATCACTTCAATAATAAATGCTTATATTTTTTGTTCAAATATTTAACTATTTTTAAACACAAATCGTTCATAAGGTTTATCATAAATGTGAACACATTTTATAATAAATTATGTCTTTCATTAACAAAAGTCTTTCAAATAATGACTTCTTAGTCATTAATTAGAATAAATATTATTTATTTGATATAATTTTATTGACAGAAAAATTGAAATTCATTTAGATTTTTAAAATATATTAAGTTATTATTTTTAAATCATTCAATAAATTAACATAAAATTTAATGTAAAATCAAGTAATTAGACGTAATTTATGTGAATCTCATAATAATAATTGATTGTTCGCCACATGTATTAAAAGGAATCGAAGATTTGTTGTCATTTATTTAGAGTTTTATTATTAAATCGTTTAAACATTTTTCCTTTCAATACATTTTTTCAAACTAATTGTTTATTCTCTTATTTACTAAATATTAATTGAGATTGAATTTAAGTCTAAAAATGTTGATCGAAAATAACGAAACCGTAAGTGAAATGACTATCGATTTAATAATAATTGATTTTTAACTGATTATTAATATAATTGAATTGATTGATAGTTTTTAAGCGAATTAACGAAACTGTTTCAGAAGAATCAGAGCAAAGGTTCACTCTATATAACAATGAAACGATACGACAGTTCAGTGAAGACAAGATCTAAGAAAAGTGCACAACAATCGCAAAGTCAGTCGCAATCGAATGAAAATAAATGTCTTATTCGAGTGCACACTTCGAAGAAGAAAATCAGTACAATTGTGAACTCAAAAGATGTGAATAAGTTTCAACTCGTGAGTTAAAATTGAGAGTTTTTTAGAAATATTGATTAAGAAATATAATAAGAATGATATACCGGTAATAGTTGTTAATTAATGATTAAATTGAATAATATTAGGCGTACGCGAACTTACTTAAAGGCAATTTATATGGACTCAAAAAGAGAGACAAAAAGAAAACTGGACTCAAATCAAAAGCAACTCAATAAGTATTTTAGATAAACAATATTAATTCAACTCAATTATAATCAATATATTATAATATTCTGAGTTATATTCAACTAATTTATGTTTCATTAAGTTTATATTTTTTCAACCATTCCTTCGATATTTTCTGTTATTATTCGTTTCTCTTTTGAAATTTGATTAATTTCTTGTTTTGTATTAAATAAATAAACTTTAATTCACTTTAAAAGTTATAAATCAAAACTATTAATAAATGTTAAGTCATCAAAATGTCAGTCAAAACACTCAATTAGCAGTTCTCTGTTTTTCATTTAAATAGTTCTCAAAAATAGTTAAGTAAAGGCATTAATGTTTTTCAATTCAAATATTTAACAATAGATTTTGTTTAACATTTCTTAATTTGGAGATACATTTCAATCTGAATTAATCTAAAAAACCTTTCAATAAATACAATTATATTAAACTTGAGTCCAAATTCTCCACTAAAATGAATACATATTGACTGACATAATGAGTGCTGTTTTTATTGACAATTAAAAGTAAAATTTAAAAATATCTTAAGATTCAATCAGTTGAAAGATAACTGAAATGACAATTATTTGATTTAATTGGTAATAAATTATGTTACGACTCATGAGTAAAATATATGAATTTAATTACATAACAAACAAGAGCAGCACTCGATTCAAAGGATTTAAATATTTATTAAATGAATTTATATTAAAAATTAATAATTTTTAACCCCTTTATACTCAGTGAAAAAGTTATTGTTTAATAAGCTTTGAATAATACTTATGTTATTGTGATTGCAATACTTCGTAAAGTTATCTCTAAAATGGTCTTTAGCTTAAAATAAAACTTTAAGTCTTTCAAAGTATTGCTCGCAATAAAACTGGAGACAATTCTTGTCAAAAGTCAGAATTCAAAGCTTTTGAATGAATGTTTACTTCAACCGATCGATGAATTTTCTGATTGAGAATAGAATTAATAATTTAAAAGATATAAAGTTTATATAATTGTATTGTATAATAAACTGCTATTTATCTCGTGTAATAAACCCTATAGTAAAGCGTTTTTGATCTCCACAGAGAATATGAATTATCAAATTTTAATAAATATACTCCTTTTCCTGGATATGCATGACTTCCAGCGAATACTTCTTCGTGAGAATCACGTCTATAAATAGGAATTATAACACTAATAGGTGTCTGTTCGAGTTGTGCACCTTTTAAAGGATTTGAATCCTTCTCTGACTCAATTGAATTTCCTTTTTCTACATCACTTGCTATTGCAGTTTCACCTGTTTTGAAGCGAAAAGTTGTAAGAAATAATAGAATAATAGAAAAGAGAATTATTGCATACCTTCGTCATCATCTTCTTCTTCGTCTTCACTTTCACTGATATGAACTGAAACTTGATTGCCAGGATTTTTAGTCCATTCGAATAAGAGTCCAAAGCCAATATCATAGCTGTCAGTGGAGAATTCCCAGAAAATACAAGTTCCGTCTTCATGAGTGGGCACACGAACGGTCACGATCTCTCCGTGACCTACTTTTATAATACCGTCACCACCTTCTGAACGAATCGATTCCTTAAACATATCAATATCTTTTCTGGTCCACATCGAAGCGCCAGCAATCGGACCAATGCTCTCATCTTCTGAATCTGTTTCAGAACCGGTTTGATTGCAATCCAAATGATTGTTATGATTACTTTGATCGCCACCTTCTGTCAACTGATGCTGTAGTCGAAGTGTTTCATTTGGAAAGTTATTTAATTGTTGTGTACTATTTGTTGAGTTCATTGTTGTCGAACTCTGACTATTAGCAGATTTATATCTATTAGTGTTTTGTTGATGTGTTTTTTGCAACTGCTGTTCAAGCATTTGCTGCAAATATTGCTGATAATGTTGTTCTTGGAGTTGACGAATCAGTATATCTTGTTGTTCACAATTACCGGGATATTGTTGTTCAGCATATGATTTAAATTGTTGTATAGTTTGACGATTCAGTGCATCTTGAATTGCACGCCTGTTTTGTAATTAATATTAAGTTCATATTTAGTTTTGTTATTACTTAAAAGTTAATTCATTGTAACCATCATTAAAACTATCGAAAGCTTTCATAAATAAAACTATTTTGAAATAAGTTAGAAATTAGTTTTACCTTTAATTCATTGATAGAATACTTTTATATTGTACTCAAAAGTTTGTAGAGATTAAAAGTAATTCTATTTTTAGCAGCACTTGAACTACAATAATAATAAACAGTCTGTTTTTCTCAATTTTGAGATTACATAAGATATTGTGATTCGACTTAATATTAAATTAAGAGCTATTTATCTTAAAACACTTTCATTCAAATTTTGTTTATAAGCTCTATATTTCAATTCATTAAAAATCAAATAATTTCAGTTAAAAATTCAAGTTTTAAAATTCAAAAATTCAAATAATTAGTTTCACAAATCAAACATATTTTTATCAATTTTAATACTTTAAGAAAATATTTAAAACTAAAAGTAATGTTAATTCTGAAAAGAGTTAATAAATTAAATGTATTTTATACTGAAATGTTTAAAAAGTTGAAAAAATAAATTAATTAGTTGTTTAAAACAGTTTTAATAAAACTTAATTAATTTAACTTCAATTTAAAAGAATTAGAACTGACTCGAAATGAAAAAAAGGTGATGTATGAAGAAATGGCAGCTCTTTTTCGCAAACTCTTGAGAGCGCATATCATAAAAGAGATCTTTTATCGATTTATTAAACACTAATAAAAGCAAGTGATGGCAGAACTAATACTCACTTTTGTTCATCCAATTGTTTTGATTCTTCTTCAGTCTTACGCTTAGCCTCGGATTCAATTCTCTCTTTTTCTTCTAATTCTTTTAATCGTTTCTTTTCTAATTCTTCGGCTTCTTTTCTAACCCTTTCTTTTTCATCGAAATCACATTTAATAGCTTTGACATAAGGCTCAAAAAGAGGACACAATTCATCCAATAATTTAATAAAACCTTTTTGTGCCTCAACTCTATTCATGTCTCCCAAAGAAATCCATGAATTTCTGAAATAAGCATTTAATTAATTGATAGAAATAATGAATTTAATGATAAAACCTTCGATCTTTGCCCACAATATCAAAAGGGCCCAAAGCTTCGGCTTTTTCGGCATCGAATTTACCATATTTTTCTTGTAAAATAAAAGCCACGAATTCGTTGCGATTATCATAAGACGGATGAAATGCTTTGCTTTCATTATCTATTTTAATAACATATAAATTAATAGATATATAATAATCAAAAATAAATAAAATGTAAACCTCTATAGAATTTAAGACCAATTTTGTAGAGTTGTTGCCAATCATTAAAACCAAATTTATTGCTTAAATCATCAGTTATTTCACCATTTATTTGATTATCAGCTGATTCTTCATTTTTATTTTGATCATTAATTGATTCACTCATTTCTTATAATTATGTTTATATTAAAATTGTTAAAAAATGGTTTATAAAATGGTAAACAATTAATATATCGGGCGTTAACTTAAGTTTAAATAACTAAATATTATTGAAAAGAATGTTAAAATATAAGAGAAATCATTGCCTCACATGTTATAAACACTTATTCTATGTCAAATGCAATAAAACTTCCACGTAATGCATGTATTGTATGCGCACTTATACTACTCTTTCTCTTAATAATTCATTTTTATTATTTTATTAAAAGTTTTCATAATTTTATTGAATTTATTTTTTGGCTCTGATTTGATTATTTAATTTATTTTAGGGAATTGTTTAATGCAATAATAATACTGTACTGATGAATGAATTGAGGCAACTAATGAGCATGTTACAATCTTCAGTTCTTTTTAAAAACACGGGCCCTGGCCCTGACCCCGACCCCGACCCCGATCTATTAAAAAACTGAAGATCTGTATTCTGACCCAAACCTGAGACCTTAAGACTCGGGCCTCAAAACAAATTTTTATTAAAAGCAAAATATGAATAATTTTATATTTGTTTATATGAAATCGAGTATATTTGCAACTAATGATTCAATAAAATTAGAATTCTGTATTTCTGTTCTAAGAAAGCCCGAGTCTAGGACCTGATGTCTTTATTAAAGAACTGGACTTTTGTTAAATATTTGTAATCGGTCTTAAGGACCAAACCGTTTTTGAGGTCCGGACCCGCTCATCAGTTGACGTGTTGTGCTGTATAGTTTGTTCACTTGAATTTCGAACTGGAGTATTATAATAATGCTCTCTTTCTCAGTGGTGCACATCTTATTGCACTGAAAACAACTTTTTAATGGATTTGATTCAAAATAACACTTCTAAAGATGTGCACCACTGAGAAGCATAAGCATTATATTCGAGTTCACACTTTAAATGAACAAACAATGCAACGCATCGACTCATTCATTAGTCAAAATTTGAATGTTAAGAGTTATGCCTCATCTTATTTTTGTATTTAAGTGGTATTTGTTTTATTAGCAAAAGTCAAATATGATAATTAGGACAAAATTGATTTTACTGTGATATTAAGTTAAAATCAAATTTTAAAAATAGATTGTCGTTATTTGAAAGTTATGTTTAAAAGTTTTTTTACAACTGAATCAAATACAATTGAATTTGAATTAATTCATAAATACTCGAGATTTTCAGAACTTTCTCAAAATTTTTAAGAAATTCCAAAAAGGTTACACTTATTCAAAAATAATCTGTTGGTGCAAAAGTATGATGAGATCTTACTCATTAATTTCCAGCACTTCATTATTTTTTAGTTAAGGCCTTAAAGATCCACAAATTATGAAAATTAAAATTAAACTTTATTTAACCGAAAACTGCTGTTTGAATTAAATTTAATTTATTTTTCTATAATTAAGTTAATATAATTTAAAGTCAAACTATGGTTTATTTGAATAAAATTTGATTTATATGGATTGCTGCTCAACACCAGTCAATTTAGGTTAGAATAGAGCCAGTATTAAATGACTTCTATCAATGTTTTGCATAACTGATGCATATTTGATGATGTATTTTGACATTATTTTCATAAATGGAATTTTTAGAATATGAACTTAATGTACTCTATAAATGAAACTCGAGCTCAAGTTTAAAGACCAACTTGACTTCAAACAATTCTCAAGTTGAAACTGAAATGCTAAGAGCGTGAAGATATGTCAGCAGAATCTAAAATAATTTAATTACTCATAATTAGATTGAGCATAATTTTCACGCATCTCAGAACTTGTTTGGTTGATTATCTCTATTTAGTCATTGATGAGAAAAATAATTCAGTTTATTAGCAATTAATCTCTTATGAAACTATTTATCGAGTTTCGAATATAAGGCTTTACTATCGAATCGGTATCGAATTGTTATAGAACAAGCTCACACTCAAAATATCCTTAACTAAACTTACATAGTTTATTATTTTGTTTCAACTCTTCTTTACTTAACATTGAAAATACTCTTAATTTAAAATTAAAATCAAATTTATTAAAAGCCGAACGTTCTAACCTGAGATCATCTTCAGAGCTAAAGGATGTTACATAGTTTATAATAAGGCTCTGATAGGTTAGTTGTGAGCGAGATCTGCAACAATTTAATAATATTCAACTTTTGATGAAAATATTTTCTTCTATTAAATAAAAGGCCATAATTTATATTCAAATTTTATTTGACCAATATTATACTAATTTTAGGACATGTCTAATCGGACAGCAGACAGCAAAACTGCTGTCTGCTGTCCGATTAGACAGCACCCTAATTTTACTTATCAATATCAAAAGTTGGCAATTGTACGGGATAAACTAAATATGTGATACCATTTCAAGCATTGTTATTATAGTAAAATCAGCTCAAATTCAGCAAAGCTTAAAGTCTACCTGCTTAGGTCATGCTCTCAAACTGAGCTTGTGTGCAGCATCACTCTTGTTGAAAATTCATCAATTTAGTGCAAAAAATAGAATGTGATCTTATGAGTCGGATCTTAGAGTTTATTATAGAATTAGATGAACAAACATTATTCATTTCCAACTGATTAAAACCAAAGATTTTTCAGTGAAACCAATGAAAAACTTAAGAAACATAAATCTAATTTCGAATAATCAATATGAATTGGATCGTTGAAAACTTCATAAGAATGTTAAAATATTTTAACAATAGCTCTAAAAGGAATTTTTGTATCAATTAAAAGTTAATTAAGTTGAGAATATTACGTCTCATCATTTAAAATGTTATGAAATAGTATTTTTAAGTTTATTATTTTTTCCAAAATTTTTAGCCTGAATTGAGGAAAATTAAATAACTAAAAGAATTTGTGAGTGAAGTCCTTCATTTAGTCATTCATATTAAATTGACAAAACATCAAATTATAATCGAAAGCATATTCTGGACGTTTTAATATCTCTCTTGACAAGAAAATGATATAATATGAACTGCTGTAAAGTTATCGAACTTTTAGAGACTCTAAATAACGAAGGGGTTCATAAGAAATTTATTCTTTTTAAGCAAAATATTATTGCTAAAATCAAAATATGAAAATGAAATTATTGTTTTGATTGTCTATATTTCTAGAAATCAAACACAAATACAATCAAACATTTTATCGATTGACTTATAAAAATGATTAATATTTTTAAAAACCTGATTACAAATAAAAATCTATGTTTATTATAAATCGTTTTGAGAAGAGTTAAATTGTTGAAACTTGATTTTCGATTTAAAATGTTCATCTTATGAGAACACCTAAAAATGTGAATGTTTTATGAGTTTCTCATAATCATTTCAATAGGTATCCAACATTTTTTCTTCTTTTTTAATAAGACTTATTTCAAGGCTTCAAAAGCGCACATTTTAAGTATTACGGATCACATGGAAATTGACATTAAATTTTCTGGCGTCTAAAAATCTATCATCCTTTTCATGAGAAAATATTTAATTAAATTTGACAATTTTCTTTTTCAAATATTATGTATTTTTAAAGTTTGTATAGATGTAAAACTTAACATAAAATATCTCTAAATTGAATGCTTACTTATTTTCGATAAGATAAGAATTAATAATTGATTGTAAAATTGTTGAACTTTCGAATTATTTTAGAGTATTTATTATAAGTTATTTTTTGGTATCGAGATATTTTTTGAAAAATTTAGTTGATTTTTTACATGACTCCCATATATGATAACTTATATAAATGTCATATAACTAAAGTTAATACCAGTGCAGACTTGCAGCTAAAGTTATTAAGCTCTACATTGTATTCTGCATACTGTTCTCGTACTGTAAGATTATGTTTAATCCTCATTATTAGACATTCAAATCATTCACATAAGTTAATAAGGATTTCATCTCATTAAAGGGTTTCTCACTATTGCAAAATGCATGAATAACTTTTGTAAAATTATTCAATTATGAATTAAAAATATTCTGAACAGCACTTTTGAAACCTTTATTGAATTTGATTTTAAAATAAGTTAACTAACAATC
>JAQFXV010001857.1:0-12004 GCA_034694065.1 Camisia spinifer | reverse complement strand
TAGGGGATTGAAAACAGGATTAATTTTGATCAAATGAATTTTGATGAAGTGAATTTTGATCAAACGAAGTGCTCCCTAAAGATTGTATTATTATAAGGTATGCATTAGGACCTAAGCTGTTTAAAAACTTTGTATGCAGTATTTGTGCATTAGGACCCTCTGGGGAAAGACCTGTTTTTAAAGGCTTCACTAAGCTTCACCACTTCGACTCACAGAAAATCTAAGTATAGCATCAATTTATTTGAGAATTAATGCATTCAACTATCATTCATTTATTTCTATGACATCATGAGCTACAAATATTTCAATTTCAATATTTTATTATTATATATTACGACACAATTTCGAAATCTTGATGATGAAAGTCATGGTTTTTTGCTAAATATTTATACAACAAAATATGATTACGATAAAAAAGTTATCATATTTTTTGTTTGAATTGGCGTTTTATTTGAGTAAATTTATTCTAAATATTGAATATCAGATATATATACTAGAAATATAAAAGGTTATTGAAATATGAAAAATAATGGCAATCATATTATATATTCTCTTAAATTATAAATCATCGGTCCTTTAATTAATTTAATAATTAATATTCAAAATAAACCCTTCGATAACTTCGATATTATGTCATCGAAGTTATATTTGGTTCCACTATTTCTCTCATTATTGATCATTTTTGGTCCCTTTTTATTGTAAGTTAGATCAAAATCTTGATTGGTGTTAATTTTTAAAATAATGTTGATTGAAATGCATTTATTTTGTTAAATAGATATACGATCGCTGAATACAATGATCACATAACTATTTTAGTGCCATTCATAAGTGATACGGGTGTTTCACCGCCTGAATCTGCTATTTTCACATATCTTTTTAATATGGGATCTTTTTTAGTAGCGATTACTGTTTATATTCGTTACAAAATAATTAGTACGAAATGCAATCATTTCAATATTGAAAACCAAACGGGTGTCATATCCCCAAAACCTACCAAAAAACTAAATTATATTTCACTAATTTGTGGTCTAATGACTGTAATCGGTTTGTCAATGATTGGAAATTTTCGTTCGTCTGAAATGAATTCAACGCATAATTTAGGAACTTATATAACATGTATTTTTGGAACTTTTGATATAATATCGCAGTCAAGAATTGCCTTCAATAATGACTGCATTAAAATCTCATTTTCACGTCTAATAATTGTTTCTATAATTATACCGAGTTTTTTAGGATATATTTTTATAAATAAATTTATTAATTCAAAAATGGATAAAGAGAATGAAGTTAAAGAGTCTTTGAATCTCGATATTTCAGCTATTTGTGAATGGATTGGATTTTGTATGTTTGGACCCTTTTATGCAACTTTTATACCAGAATTTCGGGAAATTAAAAGTTTCAAAATTGTATTTATATTTACGTCAGAAGAAAATGGTTTAGATATAAATAAGAAACATTAGTGCAAAGTTTTTCATAAACTATTTATACTTATAATTTAAATCAAAATCATTCTTTTATATCTTTTATTTGTGACCAAAGCTGATATCAAAGTAAAGTTATCTATTAATAGATACAAATCATATCAAAATTATTTTCATTAAACAAATTGGTAAATGTTTTGATCGACTCATTCACGGAACTCAAGTAAATAAAATATTAGTAGAGATAACATTGAGTATCTGTTTTGTAGCATTCATTTATTGTAAAAACCAATACTATAATTATAATTATAATATGAATCAATGGTATAATAATTTAAATGTTTCGCTGAATGCAATTAAGTATTTGGTACTCATACAGAAATGTACGCCTATTCCTAATTACTATACAGGCTTTTAATTTAATTTGAATGACTTTGCCGTCAAAATGAATGAATGTACCAGTAATTGAAATATTATAATAACTACAAGTTTAAGTTTTATATACAATTATTTTGATATTAATGTAAGTCTTTGTTTTAAAGAACTAATCAAATAATTAGAAAATATGATTACAAAGAAGATAAGTTAAACATAATAGAAATGGCAAAATACAAAAATATTTTTCATCTTATTTAAACCATTTTCGTGAATTTTCACTTTTTTTACCCGATTGGAACCGATATTTTGTGTTTTTTCAAATTTTTCAAAGATTACAAATCTGATTTTCGGTTAAAATTATTTCCCTATCATATTTTTTAATCGGAAAAAGAGAACCCGACTTATAATTTTCAAGTTGAGAATCAAATATATGTAATAACTAGAGTCTTGAATTATATTTATTTATTATGGTCCAAATATTGAATATAATATTTACTAAAAACGGTCCAAATATTTACTTAATATTAACTAAAAAGAGGTTCAAATGTTGATTTATATTTATTTATCCCCTATTTTTCCTCAATTTTCTGATAAACACTGAAAAATAAGCAAAAAAAAGGTCATAAACTTTTAGGCCCAAATATTTAAATATATTGATTAAAAAGTGTTGATATATTGATTTATAAGCCTTAATATATTGAAAATACAGGATTTAGTGATATATTTACTAACCCCTCAAATATTGATTTATATTGATTTATAAATTTGGTCAAATGGGTCCTTATTATATGATTCGTTTGCATACAAAAGTCCTATTTGATATCAGTTACCGCTGAGATATTTATTATATTTAAAATTCAAGACTCTAGTAATAACTTATTAACTAATAAGTTATATTTTATTTCAATAAAAAATGGTTATGAAATTATAATTATAATTCATCAAAAAAATTATTTCAATGATTTGAAAAAATGTTACCAAATTTTAAATTATGTTAAGGGTTATTATTTAATGATTTTGAAGATATTTTAATGGAGAGAAAATGGCATGAATTTTTAGTTGATCATAAAAATTATAATTATTTTCCTTTCTTTTTATTACATTTCTTCCAAAATTAATGATTAAAATAATAAAATTATTTCTCACTTAAATACTTACTAAAACTTTGTGATCTTTAATAAATGATTTTCGAAGTAATTAATTTTCGTTAAAACATTATTAATAAATGAAAAAATGTTCATTAGAATACGTAATAAAAAGGATAACTGGGAGGTATCGGTGGTTTGCCTGGTCGTGGCTTTGGAGTGGGTCTCGAACTTTCTGGGCTAACACTTATCGGACGATCATTTCCTCCGGGACGACCACCGCCAGGACGTACATTGTCGTAACCATTATCAATGGGGCGGTCACCTCCGGGACGGTCTCCTCCGGGACGGTCTCCAGGACGCCCACCGCCAGGACGTCCATCATCGTAACCATTATCAACTGGTCGATCACCACCTCCTGGTCTATCAATTTTGGGCATAACATTATATGGATATTGACCGTCAACATTACCCGGCGGGTAATAACTGCATAAGTAATAAGTCTCCAAATAATTTCTGGTGTCATCTTCAACACAAGCACATCCCATTTGTTTAGATCCGCGCCAAACCACTTGACTATAACCACCAGATTTTTCAGTAAAACCGGGCCTATTGTAGTCGTAATGGTGGTACCCTTTATACCAAAGATTTACTGCATCTTCACAACTATGATAACGTTTAGTATCTAATAATATTTTAAATTAATATTTCAATTTAAAAACTATGAAAGAATTGAAATAATTTAAATCCGCAATTTTTGCAAAATTCACATGTTGTCAAAAAAAATAAATTTTGAAACTAGATAAATAGTTAATTTTGATCTCGTATTTTGAACCTAAAAATTAATTCAATAATGGAATGCAAAAAGAAACTCTGCTTTTATAATAGCTTTGACAATAGAGATAGAAATCTTATCCTACAAATGTGACACTGTTTTATATTTGATTAGTAAGGTTATATTCAAAGGGTTTGATTAGTAAATAAGCCCTTTCTATTTTCAAAGTTATATCAGAGTTTCTTGCATTCTCAGATTGAATTAGAAGTACAAACGTGGACAATCTGACTACACTTTACTACAATTACTGCTATAATAGTGACCAGTCAAATATCCCTACGCACAATTCCCAATTTACGCACAAAACTTTGACAACGATTGTACAGTAGCAGATAAATGTCCAAAGTCTTTGACTTTCAAGTTTCTTATCCAGTCATTGAAAACTTAAGTGAATCATTTGAATATAGTTCTCAATTAGTTGTAAAGCCTTAAAGGATATGATATTTTAAGCATCACTTTGGGAGTGATGCTAACATAACATTTATCTCGCTGCTGTACACTCAACTTCAAGTAAATTTGTTTTTATCAATCCTAAACTGATGCATAGAGAGCAAATTTTCAAGGGTTTGCTCAATCATTCAAACTTAAAACATTATACACTATATTTAAATATAATTAATGCTATAATACTTTTATTCTTTTCCTGTATTTTAATCTTTACCCATCAGAGTTCATACCGAATTGAGGCACATTTTCTTGAACTCAACTATACGTTCAATATGTAACCCAAGAGTTTAAGAAAAGTGAAAGCAATTATAAAAATGAAACTTTTATATTCATGCCTTCATGAACTTCTATTTTTAAATTACATTAATACTAACTTTAGAATTATAGTATAATATTTTGCACTTTTGTAAAAAAAATTAGAGGTTGATTTGAGACTCGAGTCACTTGAACTCAACTGTACTATTTTATCAAGAAATTAATTCGAATTTAAAATACTTGAGAGTAACTTTTTTTGACGGTGAAAATATAGAGGAGAGCATTGTTAAAAAGAAATGGTATTTATGTGCTCACAACTCATTTCAATCAATTTGATTCAATGATTCTATTATGACTCATAATTTAGAAGAAACCATTTCAAATTTTTTCAAAAGCCTTCTTATATTATTTAATAAATGAAAATCTAATTTAAAGTCAAAATTTATTTTTTTGTGATTTTATTGAATTGCAATTAGAAAGTTATTATAATATTTAAAGACACTGACCGTAATACCAGTAAAAGTTTTCTCCATAAACAACTTTATTGTGATGATGACTGTGTCCTCCTTCAAGTTTTGCCAAACTTTTTATTCTACGAATAGCGAAATCGACTACCTTTGAGAAAAAGTTTAAAACATTGATTTAAAAAATATTTATTATTTCTCTGAATAATGAAATATCAAAATTACAGTTCTATTCAGTGTTAATCTGGGAGTGTTTTCGTGTTTTTCTCGACATTTGTTATGAGCCCAGAGACACTCATCTTGCATTTGATCATCTGCTATCACTTTGATTCTACATTCGCTGACTGATGAAAAAATTATAATTAAGATAAAATTGAATGCATTCGTATTTATGTTAATGAGTTAGTTATACTGTAAAACATTAATAAAGAAATGAATTGAGTATTGTTCCCAATTTTGATCACACTTTAGTTTAATAAAGTTATTAAAGTGAGTAATCTTAATAAATGTTTGATAATAATTTTGGTGCCAATCATTGACAACAATACCAATTCAATCATTTAGTGAATAAAGTCCAGACAGTTTTCATTTCAATTATACAGAATATAGTACTTAGAATTTTGATTTTATGAACAATACTTTACATTTAAATATTGAGATAATCAGTATTAAAATACAACATAAAAATTTGTTCATTATTGAGCACCTCTTAAAAAATTTATGATCAATGAGTGGAAACACAAATGGTGTTTCTCTCTGGGACACAATCGAAGTGAACAAACTATGAACAAAGTAGATTTCAGAGCTTTTTATAAGAAGTTGAGATGAGGCAGAAAACAAGTTAAGTGTTTACTCTAACTCATTAGTGAAAGTGTCCAACTTTTAAAGTCACTATTTATCTCATCATATGGTTTATCATTTTTTGAATCTTCGAAAAAATGACCATTTGGTGAACGACTTTCATCTTATCTTTTAAGTTGAAGCAGCATTTTTGTAACTTCAAAGATAATAACCAGAAAATATATAATTAAGAGTATATTGAACTCTATTTCTGAATATATGAAAAAGTTCAATTAAATTTTATTTATTTTCAGTTATTATATTTTCTTTTTTTATTATTATTAAAATCCAAGATTTTTCATTCATTAGCATTGTATCAATTAAAGCGATTTTTAAAAAAAATTAAAATAACCTATTTTGAAAAATTCCAGTTTGTTTTAAGAATGGAATTCAATTTATAATAAACTTATTATTATATTTTCGTTCGTTTGATATTCTGGTAAAACCCAAGAATTCCGGTTTTCGCTTCTCATAAAGAGAAAGTGTTTTTTGATTAGAGTTTTTTAACTCTTAAAATTAAAAATAAAAGCATTCAAGAGATAAGGCTTCAAAAACTTAAGCAATCTGTCCATATATTTGATATAAAACAAAATTGAATTTGTTTAATGTCTCACATATTAAGTAAGGGTAATGAATAATTGAGAAGTTGAATGAATCAGTTATCAGTTAAATTATTTTAATTTCAATTAAAATGAGTTTTTGAATTGAAAGTCAAACAAGTATCTAAATTATATTTGTTGAAAAGTGTGTTTGTCTGGTTGTCTGTCTAACTGACTATATCCTCTGCCCTCAACATGATAGACATGAGACTGTTGTCATTAGAACCAATATCAACTCAATTGGAACGTGAAGAAAAAAATTTCGCCGAAAAGTGACCGGAGGCCAAGTTATCGAGGCTCAAAATTTTGCGCATAATGCTTTTAAATGGCAACACTTTTTAACGGACTAAATTATTGCTAGCGTAGCGAACAAAACCTATTCTAGTATCAATAATAAACACTAAAATCTGAATCAAAAAGCACTCAAAGTAATCTAATTCGAGTTCAAAATATCTGGAATCGTATGTCATTTCAATCTCTATTTTTTAATTGAATGTTAAGTTAAAACAAACTATATTTATCAATGAGTCGAGTCATCAATTCAGCTCAGCTTTAAAATACTTGTGACCAGTAGTAATATTACGCATCGCAAGACAAGACGCGTTTTGTTTCCAGTCTCGCCGAATTTCCTTGTGTTAAATAGCAGTAACTATTTTCGTGTATTTTGAACGTGTCTAAGCTGTCAAAAGAACTGACATCTTTGGTCGAGTACGGGTGCCCACCTTTAAGCTCGGACGCGCTGTTTTCCGCCTGGTGTTAGTATTAGAAACAATTTTGTGTGTATTTTCAACGGGAGTAAGACATTACAGACAGAGTCCTCTTTCATTAATAAGTATGAAACTGCGATTAGCATTGAATCCGTCTTGTCATACGATGCGTTCAAGTAAGGCATCATATGTTACTGCAATAGTATTATTTTTAAAAAAAATATTTTTTTCATAAGGGCTCGTGTACAAAGTAAGTACTCAGTTTCAAGAGATTTTCAGACCCCTACCCCTCTTTGAGTACGCGATTTCCTGTGTACGCAATGCTTTTTACAGATTTCCCTGACTCCTTCCTTCCCCCTTGATTGAGTACGTACTTTGTCCTAAACAGCTTTGGGATTATTGATATTGGTTTGTTTTTTTATGTAATAAATGAGACCAAACGCTCAATATCTTCAAAACTCTATTAAATCATAAGTAATGAATGTTTTGCAAAAGATTTTTATTAATGAATGTTTTGCAAAAGATTTTTATTAATATAAGTTGTAATTTACAATATAAATTAATTTTCTTTTCATTCATTTGGTAATAATTAATAATTATTTTAATGATTGCGAAACAGAATTTTTAGTATATTCATATATTCATCATATAAATAGTGTATTTTTATAACATGAAAAACAATACCAGGATTGGTTGAATTCAAAGTTCATAAAAGTACTATAAGTTCGTCGAGCAATAGACTTAGGATAGAATAAGAGTACGTACTCGTTTCCGAGATTTTTAGACCCCTGTCTCCCCTCGAGTACGCAATTTCCTATTTACACAATGCTTTTTTACAGACTCCCTTGACCCTTCCCCCCCTGGTTTGGTTTTTACTTTGTGTACGAGCCCTTTTCTCAAAATGGTTTCATTAGACATACTTTAATAACGTTAAGCTAAATGGTATGGGAGGGGGTCTACAGATTTGTGTAACTTCTAAAGTTTATGTTATGTCATATATAAAAGTGCATTAACATATAGTGGGGTCATATGTGTGCAGTTTTAGTGCAACGTAATTAGTGTTTGATAACTTCTAGAACATTCTAGAATTGCATCGAAGTTTATAGAATGGTATAGAATAGTAAACAATCGCTGTATTGGTATATAAGTGACCGTTCACTACATATATTCAATATAATATATTGTTGTCAAATCAAACTCTATCTCATCTTTTAATTAAGTTTAAATAAATCTATAAAACAAATTGAATTTAATTTAATTTAATTTAATTTAAGTTATTTATTATTGTACTAAATATTAATACTATTTGAAAAGTTAAATAATTATCAGTCATATAATAAACTAAATATCAATAATATATTGAGTGATATAAAGAGAAAATAAGGAGAAAATATGGGAAAAGATTATTATTCAATTCTTGGAATATCAAAGAATGCAACAGAAGATGATATAAAGAAAGCGTATCGAAAATTGGCGCTTAAATATCATCCCGACAAGAATAAGTCACCCAATGCTGAAGATATGTTCAAATCAGTCGCTGAGGCCTATGAAGTGCTTTCAGATAAGAAGAAGAGAGACATTTTCGATCAATTCGGTGAAGAAGGACTTAAAGGTGGTGGTATTCCACCATCTAATGGACAAAGTGGACAATCAGGACAAACAGGTGGACCACAATTCACGTATACATTTCATGGCGATCCCAGACAGACATTCAGTCAGTTTTTTGGAACTGATAATCCGTTTGATATGTTCTTCAGTAATATGGGAGGAGTTGGAGGTCATTCAGGACAACATTCAGGTCAACAACAGTTCACGACTAATGATTTTGAAGGTATGGACACAGAAACTGATCCACAAAATATATTCAGTTTTATTGGTGGCCAACAAAGTGGTGGTCCCGGAAGACAGACATTTGGTCATACAATGGGTTCTCCACGAAAGTCAAGACCAAAACAAGACCCACCGATAGAGCACAGTTTGAATGTAACTCTTGAAGAAGTATTTCGCGGATGTACTAAAAAAATGAAAATCACTCGTAAAGTACTTAATACTGACGGAAAAAGTTATCGAAAAGAAGATAAAGTATTGACTATTAATGTAAAGCCCGGATGGAAAGCAGGCACTAAAATAACATTTCAAAGAGAAGGCGATCAAAATGTTGGTTCAATTCCTTCTGATATTATATTTGTTATTAAAGACAAACCTCATCCACATTTCAAACGTGATGGAAATGATATTATATATACGGCTAAAATAAGTTTAAAGGAAGCGTTGTGTGGATGCAAAATAAATGTGCCCACACTTTCTGGTGAAACAATTCCAATTAGAATTACTAAAGAAGTAGTCAAACCTTCAACTATAAGACGAATGCCTGGACACGGATTGCCGTTTCCTAAAGACACGTCAAAACGCGGAGATCTTATCATTCATTTTGATATCAAATTTCCGGATGTATTGAGTGATAGAACAAAACAAATTCTAACGGATTGTTTGCCTTGAATTTCATCTCAATTTTAGTATTTAATTACTATTCAAATTATGCTAAATTATCAAATAATATGCAGTTTTAAAGAATTGCTTTAAATTTCGAGTCATTTAATTGAAGGTCAAATTGTGAATAAACTCAACTTTTATTATCGTTTGTTTTCTAAGTTTACTTCAATTATTAAAATAAAAATATTTATCTGAATGCGATTTCAATAAATGTTTTCCAAAAATTTATGTTAAAATATTGATGTAAATAATATGTAAATAAAGTCTTAATGTCATTAAAATTAAAATGTTTTGAATCGACATAATTTGTTAATTATTTGATTTTGTAGTTTAAGTTATTTATTGAGAATATTTGACAGTTTATTTAAATATAAAATTAATTCAATACTGATTTTCCGAAATTTTAAAAATATATCTTAATTTTTGAGCAATAGAACTCTGAAAATGAAATTGACAATTTATAGATCTAAATAGATGTTATTTTTACATTTTCTATTAGTTGCTATTAACAGTTGCTTTACGTGATCTGTGAATGTTAGCTAACGTACATATACGTAATGCGCATTCACACAAAAATCTGATTTAAGACTCCACACTTGAAATAGTGATGTTTCGCTTTCAAAAGTTAAGTCAAACGAAAGCTATCAAATGATTAGCCACTAGTGCAGTGTATCGGTTCTCGAGTCTCGATCGAGGACATACTCGAGACTCGATCGAGTCTCGAATTTGAAATTCAAAAAAATCAATTCAAATATTTAAAAGATTTTGATGTAAAACTTAATAAATGAAAGTGCACCAATATCTCAAACATATTGTATTTCTAACTTGACTATTATCGAATTTGTACGAGTTAACAATTTTTGCCAAGGATATTCACGTTTTCTATTTAAAGTCTAGTCAGTTAAATTATTTAATATCATAACAAAGTGCAATTCAATATTTAAGAGAGATAATTGTTCGAATTTAGGATCAATTTGAAATGTTTATTAGAAACATCTGGATAGAAACTCTACATAATGCTATTTATTGCAAATCTAGGATTAATAGCTATAGTTTAAGATAATTTTTTCAGAAAAAAATATGAACAAGTAATCAAAAATCAACCCCATGTTGTATAAATTCCCACATAATTGATGGAATTTATTCGAAAAGGAGTACAAAGAATTAATTTTTGAGTAAAAACTACACTTTTATCAATAATTAATACTTTTTGGATGAGTAGAGTGAATAAAAGATAGGTTTTAGTGATAATTCACTCATAAAACCATTATTGATTTTCGAGTAAATTTAATTTCGAGAAATAGTCGAGACTCGAGAACCTCATTTCTCGAAAATACTCCGCACTATTAGCCACTAATTATTAGTGAAATAAAGCCAAAGTAAAAGGTAGCGAAATAAAAGACCAAAAGGTGAAACCAAAGTGAAAGTTGATGAGGTTTTTAAAATACGAATAAATTGAATTTATCCTTTGATACAGACAAATAAACAAATAATTATTTAATAATTAATCCTAAACACTTAAAAGATATTATCAATCAATAGAAAACGAGGGAAAAAAATTCTTCAGCACAAAAGCTAAATGAAAATGTTGAAAGCGAAACATTAGTAGTTCGGAATTGCCTGAGATTCGAAATTCTGGGCTCAAGTTATATTATCGAATAATGAAATAATAATATTATGATCACAGGCTATTGTCAACGATCCTGTCCATTATTTTTAGATACGCATATTTCGGAATTTTAAGGAATATGAGCATTTTTGAGATGAAAATACATATTAAACGTTAAAAGAGCGGATTAAAAGTCTCGTTTAAGACTTCAAATTAAAGCTTTTATTAGCTTCTTCAAGTTATACATTTATTGCGCGCACGGATCAAAATTCATATATTTAACCCCTTCCTTAACACGAAAGTGCGCGTATTTTAAGATAATATTGTATAAAATAAAAAATTTAATAAAATAAACATTTTTCAAAATTTTAAGAAGGAATTTCCTTATACAGAATTTCTGTATATATATTTTTAATAAACGATGAATTTTTAGCCTTTTTGACTCTCACCACTTTCCAAGAAGGTAATTGCTTATGCATACTAGTATGATATCTCATAAATTTATTCTAATAATGATATTAAGGACCTCTTGAACAGGATGAGACGGTAATCCTCTGATCTATAATTTTATAAGGCTATATACCAGTACCATAAATATGATCATTTAGAGTGAGCAAATATTTTTATTATAGAACAGCCGCATATTTTTATTTTAGATTGTTAATAATCCGCATAATTTTAATGTAGATAATGAAAATTCTTTCTGTCGTTCGAGAGATAAATATTTGGATGCAAAATATTCAATTACAGTACTTATTCTGTATTTTTTGTCTAACTTTTCATAATTTGACCAAAACTTAATGAATTGAGATTTTCTTTTGATTTATTCTTAACAAATGAATCGCATTAACATTAAACGAATTGATTGTCA
>JAQFXV010001856.1:0-12007 GCA_034694065.1 Camisia spinifer | reverse complement strand
AAAGCAGAATTGATTGAACAGAATATAAAACTGGACTCAAAAATAATGTTGAAGTAAAAAATAATTGAATTAAAAAAACTACTATTTAATTACTATTCAATAGACTATAGTATAAGTATTATTACATAAGATAATATATATTTATAAATTGTAAAAATAGATAGAGTGAGTGTTCACTTCATTTGAAATAAATAAAAGCAATTGAATTAAGTTTTATTTGTTATAATGTATGCATTTTTTACTCATTTGAATTAAAGAACCCGAAATTCCAATGATTTACTGTTTTTCTATTAATGCCATTTTATAACAACGATATTAATTGTTTGCTAATTGTATAGAAATATAACAAATTATTCAATTAACAACACTTGTAAACAATAGCTTATTAAATGCTATCAAATCGTCAAATAAATTGAATTTTATTGAACTTTCAGTGAAAAGTGATTGAATTGATTTTAAAAATAAAATTTAATGTTTAAATGATAAAAAACTATGATTTATGAAGTATTGTTCGTAAATCTTCAGGCAATGTATTGATTATTTCATTCATATTAGACTTTAATTTATCTATAGTTTCATTATTAAGGGGCAAACTTTCATTTTCAACAGCATTTAATTTGTCTTTAAGCCTAAGTATTAAATCAACGACTTCTACTTCAGCCTTGTCTTGAACCCAATCAATTAGATTCGCACCAGAAATGGCTTCGATATGAAGTATTCTTAACTTTTGATTCGCTTCTTTAAGTCTTGAATCATACCAACAAACAAAGTTTGGAGACCTTAAGAATCTTCTATAGAGTCCATTCCAGTCTCCTTTAATACCGGACGTCAATTGTGGACCCGAACTCTCCAATGTTTTTATAAAGTCTTCCGGATTGAAATGTTGTAGAATTGGTGTTCTCTTAAAGGGCGAGACATTCTTCTGGAGAGGCATTAAACTCGCGAAATATCTTTCTAATGGTATTAAAAAGCTTTGCGTCAATTCAACCAAAAAGCGTCTCAAAAGAGCGCTTTGAACTTCTGTCGGTCTTTTACTCTCAACTCCTTTAAGAAGTTTTTTCAATATTTCCCGATCTTTTTGTAAAAATGGTTTATATTTAGTATAAACCCCTGTCTTCCAGTCCAATGTCTTCAAAATACCGGATTTCTTTAATTTGGTTTTTTGATTGTGTGCTAATCGATGAAAAACAGAATATTTTTAACATTTATAGAGAGCAAGTTTTGAATTAATGATGATTATGACTCACGCGAAGCGTAATCACCAATCCTTATAATATGTGGCCAATGCTGTAATGTTTTAGCAAAAAAAGGATTCGTGACACCAAGTATTACAGGAGGACTAAAATATAGAGTCAATACATTTTGATTTAAAGCACAAATAATTCAAATTTATTGACACAGATTTTATGTGCGATTAAGACTTACGGCGATTGTGTTTTAGTCGTGTATTCTTTGAACTCTGAATCATGTATTGTGAAGAATGGTCTAAAATCAGATCCATATTTAAGTGGAAGTATAAGACTAACCAGCGATTGGACTGTTTCAGAACAGACATCAGGCGTCGGCGCCATTACTGTTATCGGTTCGCACGTGAGTATTAGTTCCCAAAGAAGTTGAATATGAGTTATGACAGAACAAAATGATTTATAAATGTTTAGTTCATAAATAGATGGAATTACGAGTGGAAATGGATTGAGAGATGAGAATGAAGATGAAGGAGATATTGAATTATTAGCGAGTGATGCGATATTTACAGATGGATTCTCTGATTGTGGCGAATGATTCAATTTTTCACTTTTATTAGGAATTGTGATTTGTATGACAACACCCATAAGTGGAAGATTCAAAGTTGAACCGGGATTTGGTGCCGACCACTGATCGATGTCATGACACGCTTTTCATTAATTATATATTCATTAGAATTTTAATCAACATTCAATTTTATATTTAAATCAAATCTAATACTAATCAACCCATACCTGCCTCAAGACTCGCTTCTCCGCATTCAAAAAATTGTGGAGCAATTAATTGAACGATATGTGAAAATAAGCGAATAAATGGTAATCTTGTTATCAATACAAGAGATTTTTGAAAATATCCGCGACGAGCAGTTCTATCTTTGACTTGACGAAAATATACATAACCATAAAAATGAGTGGCCTCTACCTTATTGATGGTGCAAATCATTATTAGTCTTTATTTAAATGCTTTCAATATTATCAGTCTTAATAAAAACAACTTTCGAAAACTCAAATTCTAAAGCTTAGAGACATTTATAGATCATTTTTTAACTTCATTCAAAGTAATAATAAATTAGTTTTATGTTTAGTTTGAACTTAATTTTTAATTATTGTTCTCAAAAGTTTGAACAAATAATACTATGTCTTATTATTTATAAATCAATAACAATTAATTATTAACTCACTTGTAATGCTTGTAAACAGTTTTTATTATAATCTTTATAAATAGATATTGTTTTTCTTCTTATAGGACAGAGTCTGGTTCTGAAGTGAAACTGTGTGTCACCCCTATTATTATCATTAAATATTAACTATTAATTCATTTTTATATTTAATTCGATTAATAATTTATAAATCAATAAATACGTTAAAAAATGATGATTAAGTTTAATTAATATAAATTTAATGAATACTTACATACATCCAGAGTTAGAGTCAGGAAATGCTAAATAACATATGTTTGAAATCTATTGACAAATAAAATAGATTTGCGTTAAATACCAATTGAAAATCAATAGGTTTTCTACTATATAATCATCGATAAGTTAAGTGAAAACTCACTTCTCTTTCAGTCAGTTTAATAGATGCCGGATATAATTGCTATTAATTAATTAAATTAATTATCAATAATAATATAGATAAATATATAGTTAATAATACTTCAATAGATTGTCCTAATTCAATGTCAAAGGTCACGATTGCAATGCAATAAACCCATTGTTGAAATCGATCCCACGGAAGGATTGTTTGCTGTCTATTGTAATCATCGAATAAATCTTCGACTGCACTCATTCGTCGTTTTATATTATTTAAAATACATTTCTTAGAATTGTCTTCATTTTGGTCATCAGTCGAATCAGTGATCGCAGCCATCATTCCATACAATTACTTATCATATTGTTTTGATTCATTGTAAATATTCATTCATATGTTTTATAATATAGTTGTATATAAATAATGAATATCAATGTCTATGTTATGCGCACTTCCCTTCAGTTCAAAGCCCTTTAATTCTAATAATAACTAATATTATAGAAAATTAAAACTATATTTATTTCTAAAATATTTTATTTTTACACTATTTCAATTGAAGTTATAACTTATTTTATTAAGTAGTTTAAACTTAAAAGTTATATCAATTTTATCGATATTTGATTAATGATCACATTTAATATTAAATATTTATTTTATTGATATTAGCATTTATTTATACTATTTATAAACAAAGATATACCAAATTCAATGTCACGTTAAATCAATTTTCACGTCATTCATGTTAAACAGACTTCAGCTTAAAAAGTTTTCAGTTCTTAACAACTTTTCTGGTCTATTATAATAGACGTTTAGAAAAAATATTCATTAAGAAATATTTGCAATTAAGGATCGATTACTTTAAATATTGATTACATTTCTTTATTTCTTATAACTATTTATAAAGTTTTTCCAAACTTTGTCTTCAAATACTTACAAATGATATGAAAATTTGATTTCTAAATGGAATCAAATTTTAACAACGATTTGAACTGATTTAAGTTGAAATCTATTATTGTCTCAAACAATACTTTTAACAAATTTTGATTATTTAAACCAATTTTTTGATTGACTAATAATGTACAGAATTATTAGAGAATGTGATGCAAAACAATATCATATTTGTAACTATTTATGAAACAAAATCAGAAAACGATTCAATATCTCTATTGAAACAATTTATAACTTTAAATGAATCAAAATTACCATTACTTTAGGCCAAAGGTTTAAGAACTTACAAAAAGTTTTAAAAACTATTAAAATTTTTAATTTTTCTTTTAACAGAAGAATTGAAATGAATTTGAAAAATATTTGCGTAAATAAAAGTTTTAGTTAAAAATAAATGTTGTAAAGAAATCATATAAATATGAAAATTGAATATAAATATATGATTAGTAAACAATAGACTTAAATTGAATTTATTAGAAAACGTAAACAAAATTAATAATTTGATACTAATATTTAGACGAATTGATGAATTTGGCATAATTTGATTTATCAGAACATGCGGGGAATGTTTTGTTAGAATAGTTTCTTTTCAAATCTATGACAAAAGACAATAACAAAAACTACATTAAAATTTAGGGTTCGAAACATTTCTAGTGTTAACTAACGAGTAAAGTCCGTGAACTCCGCCTTCAATTTGTGCCGAAGCGGTTCTCTTCTCGAATTTGAGTTCTCCAGAATATGTTCGGATTCTTATTGAATGTAAAAATAAATTAGAGTTAATTTGTTAATGATATAGAATGAGATTTACTTCATGAAAGCGAGACTTCTGACGCCCATATCTTGTGAACCATATTTAAGACCTGTTATTAAATAAGGCACAAATCTATGTATTGATCCCTTATCAACAATAGCTCCAGAAACCCCTTGTGCAACACGTACGTCATCGTTTTCTCTATAATTAACCAAAATATCAAACAAAAACTTCATTTTTAACGAATGGCAATCAAGTTAATACCCCTGAAAATATCTTTGTCGACTTCCTTCTCCGGCCTTCGATTCCATGGCATCTATAGAACCCATTCCTCTGTATTTTTTGACTCGAACCCCATTAGAGAAGAAGTACTCTCCGGGAGCTTCAGTAGTTCCGGCCAGCATTGATCCCATCATACAACAGGAGGCGCCCAATGCTAACGCTTTAATAACATGTCCGACTGTCGAAACTCCTCCGTCTGCTATCGTGGGAACACCCAATTTTCGGGCATATTTAGAAACTTTATAGACAGCGGTTGCCTGCGAACGACCGCATGCCATCACTTCTTGAGTTATACATATTGAACCCGAACCCATACCAACTCGAAGAGCATCAGCGCCCGCTTCTATCAAGTTTTTGGCCTGTTGTGTTGTCACAACTTTGGAAAAAAATTCAATTTGATCTCATAGTAAAAAGAATTGCATTTTTAATGATTACCATTTCCCGCTATTATTTGAACGTTTGGATATTCCATTTTAATGTATTTAATCATATTTATTTGATAGACTGAATTTCCTTGAGATGAATCCTTTTTATAGAAGCAATTTTTGAGTTGAAAATTAGTAAAATCATGTGATAGAAAAACATACCAAAACTATAACATCAACGCCGGCATCGACTAATTTTTTGAGTCTTTCTTTATCCCCTTCTCTGGTTCCAATGGCAGCGCCAACAAGTAATTGTTTGTTTTCATCTTTTGAAGCGAACGGATAGTCACGACTTTTCTTAACATCGGTTCTCGCGATCAAAGCTGTAAGTCTTTTCTCTTTATCAATTATGGGTAGTTTTCCTTTTTTATTTTTCTCGAGTATATCATTTGCTTCTTGTAATGTAATTCCATCGAACGCTATCACTAAGCTTTCACTTTTGGTCATAACTTCAGAAAGCGGTTCATCGAGAATATCTTGAGTTTTAAAGTCAATATCACGTGAGGTCACTATTCCCAGGAGTCGACCCCCGAGTTTGCCGGAGTCGGTAACTGGAATTCCGGCAAAACCTCTTTCCCTCTTAATGGTAAACACATCACGAACTGTGTTATTTGGACCCAACACTAGTGGATCGCGAATAAACCCGTGTTTATATTTCTGGTTTTTCAAACAAAATTCAATTTTAAATTAAAACTTCTTTGGAATAAAGAGTGAAAAACTTTTATACTTTGGCTGAATGTTTATCAGAAATAACTTGAGATTATAAAATATTCAAATAATCTAATCATTGAGCGAATTATTTATCATAACATTTCGAAGTATGATTTGTGGGAAGAATTCAAATAATCAATGCTATTATGACCTCAATAATCAATTGAGTCAAGTAAATAGATTTGAGATTATGATACTTTCATTCGAATTTATAATCAATTTTTTGAGATTGATTTATTGTAAACTAAAAAACTCTGACTATAGGCTAGAAATTGAATAAATCAATTGATTTGTTGACTAACAACTAATAGTAGTAAATGAATAATACCTTGACTTTTTGGACTTCAGAGGCTTGAAAATCTGCAGTACAATTATGATGAATGATTCCAATGCCACCGCATAACTGAATTGAATAGATTGATTAAAATAATGAATAATTATTGAGGTAGTGTTAAAAGCAGAGAAATTGGAGATTCAAACTGACAGCCATTGCAATTGCCATCTCTGATTCGGTGACCGTATCCATTGGGGAGGAAACCAATGGTACTTGAAGTTGAATACGTTTCGTCAGATTTGTTGTCAGATCCTGTTTCAAATCATAATAATATAAGCCTAGGCTCAGCTTTTCATAAATCTTTCATAACATAGCTTTCAATTTATTCCTCTATTAAGTTAATAGCTATTCATTACTTACCACTTCATCTGCACTGAAGTCTATAAATCCGGGAAGTATTAGAAAATCACTAAATTTTAATGAAATAATTATTGAGTGGTTTTGTTGAACTTTAATTTATTATTATTAAAAAATAACTGACTTATAAGTGAGTCCATCGCCTGAACCAAACAATTGAAGTGCAGTTAAACCATCGCTTTCTTCGTTATCACTCTCTATATTTGACATTATTTCTAAACTAAAGTAAAAACTAGATTATTTTAAAATAATATTTACAAACAATATGAAAACCAAACTGAAAATATGTGGAAAGCTATACAGTATTATTATTTTAGGCATAAGTAAAGTGTGATTCACGTGTATTTAAAGCTCTCTATATGTATACGTATAGAGAGTGTAATGACATATCAATAAAATGAATCTTTAGTCAAATCGATATATCAATCAAGTCAGCAACAATTTCTCCTTAAATAACACTAAAAACGCTACATATTCTCCATTCAATTATTAAATCTATTTCTTACTCAATTATCTTCAAAACAATCCAATCAAAGCACGCAATAAAATAATTTAATCACAAAATATAACGAAAACTTATTTCTTAAAAGATGAAAATGAGTATCAGAAATATAAGTTTAGATCGTATTTAAGCTATAAATGGGATGACCTTTCAGTAAATGCTTGAGAAATAAATAATTTCTCTACTTTAAAGCTTGATTAAGTCAACTGATAATAGTTTACATTTAAACGACAAACCAATCAAATGCTGATTTATGTTCTAATAATCCAATAACTTGTTTACTATAATCGATAATCAATTAGACAAATGTTTCTTTTCAAGAGTAACGCAATAATTTTTTCCAATTTGCAGATGTTTGTAGTCGTCCTTCAGATAATGATAGGAAAACTCTACAAAACTGTATCGAAAGATAAACTTTGAACCAATGGATTAAATAATTGATCAATAATTAGTTCGTTAATTGCCTAATAATGACGTTTTTTGGACGTAAAATGTTGTTACAGAATATTTTTTCGTAAACATATTTTCTATTCAAATATAAGGTTTACAAAAATTGCACAAATATTTGGTCAAAAAAACAATGAAATAACAAGTTTTGAAAATTCCAAATAAGAAACGATACAATTGATAATAATAATGACTCGATATAGAGATATCTTTTACTATAAAGCATATAAACTGCTGATAATTTAATAACTTATTGAAATGAATGTTATTTAAATAGAAAACTATATGGATATCCGTGTGCTTTACTTCTGAATATTGAAATGAGTGAACTGAAGAAAATGGCCACTAATCCCATCCCAACGATAGCCATAACTTAAACAATCAAATAAAAGATAAGTTCAAAACCTATTGTTTTAATATAAAAATAATTACTTTTTCTCCTCTTTGAGTCTCCCTTTCCTTTCATCGCTTCATTCATTAGAATCATTCCAAAAGCTATTGCGGCGTCTTTTGAAAAATAAGAGAGAAAGTAAACAATTAATAAATGTTTTATAAAATTAGATGAAAAACATACTGAGTATGAATATAATGTAGGTTTCAATAACGAATTGTCCACCACTACTGCCGTGAATATAAGAGACACCTTTTGCTGTCCTATGCATAAGAGGTGGACCGCGAATGTGATTCCACATCTGGCCCGAAGTCATCGCAAATACAATCGACTAAATAAGTGAAACATAAGTAAATTTATGAGTTAAATAATGAATAATAAAGTAATAATTGTAATACAAGCGACGCGAGAGCCCAAGAGGTTCTGTTATATAGAAAGTCAAGATTGTTTCGTCTCATATAAAGTAAAGCTCCGATTAATGCGAATAATATTAATAGCGCTAAAGTTCCCGAATAATTAGGCGGACGAATGATCCGAATCTGAATGTCTGTCTTCTCTGCAACCCATCGGGCGATCGTTTCGGCCGCGAATCCTATCCTTTGTATATCCATTTGTTCGGGAGTTTTGACTTTTCCTTTTTCTGAGAAGTAAAGAAAAACTGGCGCAGAATTGAGTTGCAATTGTTGAAAGATTTCTGACCCTTCGTCGTAATCAATTACACCGAAAAACAATTTGGATGAGAATTGTGGTGAATATCGCCAACTGTTGGCCACTATATTGTATTCATCACTCGCCTGACGACATATTGAACACTGTCTTTGTGGTGATAATGCTGTCATCATTACTATAAATGAATAATTTCGTGGCAATGATTTCGACCCAACTAGTGTTCGAAACTTTTCATTATTCAATCGAATCGTTGGCTTCTTAACAGACAAATCCATTAATTGTTGTACTCTTTCTCCAAGACTTAACTGACCCTTAAATCAAAAATCAATCAAATTTAATATATTTTTATTTATCATTTCAATTCATTTTATTTAATTGAATAAATAAATACGTCTTTCTTCTTAACAGATGAACCAATTGTTATGAATGTTATCATTAATAATAAAACGATTTGATAGTAAATTATTTTATAATTCATTTTTAAATTGTTTTAGAAATCGAAAACTTTATAAATAATTATGAAATCCTTAGTATTTAGAGATATTAAGACACGTATCAGTTATCGCTTTACCGGTTGTATTGAATTAGGGGTTATATAATAAATACTTATCCTTATTATAAGTTAAACATTATTCAACTTTTTAAACTTACCTTTCGATGAATTTGATATTAACTAATATTGTTTATGTTTGAAAATCAAATTAAATAATTCTTGTTTTGATTCAAAGTAATTAAATTACATTTTATTAATTGTTTTGTTGAGAAGACAATAAAAACCAAAAAACATAAATTAGAATCAGAAGCAAAACTAAATTTAGAATAAAATATAATAATAAGTTAAATTGAGTCAAAAAGTATGAATTTATTGAAAGATAAGTTTATATACAGATACGAAATAAGTAGATATTGTTTTGTTGAATCAAGTTTATGAATAAAAATATTATATCAATAGAAAACTTGATACTATTCTTCGAGTTATATCAATACAAATATAAAGCCAATAGTTTTATAAATATTAAAAAAAGAAAAAGTAAAATTAATTTTTATTAATAAAAGATATGTCACTATGGGTTGAATTGAGCGAAATATTAGTATTAAGAGTTGGCGGAGAATTCCAAACCGCAGAACTTGTTCTCTTTGAATATTTGGCGGCAACAGAACGTTGTGTTCCAAATATTAATCCGAGTTCAACAGGAAATTTGACACCAACTGAGAAAATATATCTAATCTCTCTCTCTTTAGATTTAAATGATTTGGCGTACTGTTGTTTAAGTGTTTCGACAAATTGTGAGCCACGCGCCCAGTTTGGGATCTTTTTACGTGGTTTACATTCATCATCGGTGTCATCGTCTGATTTTATTCCACTTATATCATAGTTATCATAATTATGTTCTTTAGGAGGAGGTGTCATATCATATACTGATGTTTCGCATGCTTTCACTTCATCTTTTTCCACAACAAACGTTTTGTTCGATTTCGTGCCAACTATTGGTTCGTCTGGCGATACGTTTGTCTTCTCTTTAGTCTCTGTATTCTGAAGAGGACTTATTTTATGTATAACTACTTTAGGATTCATATTGTTTTCGCATTTCTTTAAGAATGAGTGCGCGACCGCTTTCTGTTGCAAACTATTGTTGTGCTGTTTAATCATTGCAGTCATGCGTTCCTGTTCTTCGAGTCTTTCTTTTTCCAATTCTTGTTTTCGTTTAAGTTCTTCCTGTTTTTGTAATTTAATTTTCGCTTCTTTTAACTCTTGTAACTGTTTTCTTCTTTCATTTTCGAGAGTCTTTTTCATGATTTCTTCATTCTTTTTACGCAATACTTCACGTCTCTCTTCTTCTAACTTTTTAAGTTTTTTC
The DNA here is from genome assembly GCA_034694065.1 of Camisia spinifer. Taxonomy (NCBI): domain Eukaryota; kingdom Metazoa; phylum Arthropoda; class Arachnida; order Sarcoptiformes; family Camisiidae; genus Camisia; species Camisia spinifer. Next base: position 1,560 of record JAQFXV010001856.1, on the reverse strand, counting down.
TCTTGTTCTTCACGTTTTTCCTGTTCTTTTTTCAATTTTTCTTCTTCTTTAAGTTTATGTAATTCTCTTTGTTCTGCAGCTCTATTAAACTTTTGCTGTGATTTAAATTTCTTTTCACTAACTGTTTGTTCGATTAATTGTTGTCTTTTCTCTATCGCTCGTTTTTCTTTTTCTTGAGACGCCTCTAATCTTAATCTTCTTTTTTCATCTTCTTCTTGACGTCTTTTGGCAGCGCTTGCGGTCAATGTTTTTGTGTCTGACGTCTGTTTATTAATACGAGACACATATCTCATAGAACGTGAAGAACTGCCATATTTTTGAGGATTAGTTTCTCCACTACTTGTTATATTGACTTCCATTTGTCGTGTAATCGTCGCTGACTTCGAACCGGTATTAAGTCTTGAATTGTTATTAATAGTTTGTGGAGTAGTTTCTAAATTATTTCGACTCGAATTAACGATTCGTGACTGCATTCGAGTTTTGGCACGACTTGAACGAGAAATAGTTGTTTGAGGCGTAAAATATTGAGATATTTTCTTTTTCTTTGGCTTTGATGTTAAATTGGGAACCATTTTCTTGGCATCGATTGAAGTATTCATTTTGCGCTTTAACTCATTCCTTTCTTTTTCCTCATCGTTAGCGTCGAAGAACTCTTCGGTTTCCATTTTTTCATCAGGTTCTTCGTCATCAGTCATCCATTCTTTATCTGATTCATTATTCTTATCGACTTTTATCTCATTTTCAATCTTCTTCTCGTTTTCAACTTCAACTTGAACTTCATTTTCCTTAAGAGACAATTCAGAGAAAAGTTCTAAAGGAGTATTAATTTGAATAATTTGGTCATTCTTTATATTGTTTTGATTTTGATCTGATTCTAAATTAAAAGCTTCAATGCATTCAATGTTTGTTTTATTGATTGTTGAACTTTTTCCTCTTTTACTAACACGACGCGGAGTCGGAAATAATTCTCTTGTAGTAAAAGCTGAGGAAACCTTTCTTTTGCTGACACGACGAGGACTTCCAATAACCTCTTGTTGTGTCCGAACAGCTGATATATTAAGAGCTGACGAACGCTTCCGACGATTCGATACTCTTCGGGGGGTTTTGAATATACGGCTCTCGTTGTCATCACTTTATTATTAATCAATTTATAAAACAATAATTAAATATTCATTATATAAGTTATATATAACGTAATAATAAATGATTCAATACTTATAATCATTGAATATATGAGTCATTTGTTTATGAGATGAATGAATGAAATCGAAGTACTGATCCCATGAATCAAATAAAGCATTTACTTCTTTATCCACTTTATCAGTTGATCCAAATCTTATTATAAATGAGTTTTCGGTTACGTTTAAACACGAGTTCATTCTTAGGCTTATTCTTTGCTTTACTTTCAAATTATTATTTATATAAATGTTATATTTTATTAATTATAATTCATTTAATGATTTAATATTAACTTTAATAATAATAGTATTACTTAAAATAATCCAAAAATCTCTATAAGTAAATATCAATACAGATGAATGAAATAAAATCGCGCAAAAA
>JAQFXV010001855.1:0-12010 GCA_034694065.1 Camisia spinifer | reverse complement strand
AATCCCACTAATTTTGATCTGCACGTATCACTCATAGTTCCGGATTTAAGCATATTTCAATTTAACAAGCTGTACATGCATCACATTATTCAACAGAAACACCAAAAGTACTCAAATGAATTTTCGAAGTTTACAGTTTCTTCTATAGAGCCCTTTCAAAATTTAAAAACACTTTAAAACACTTAAAAACACTTATAAAAACACTTATAAAAACACTTTCAAAATTTAAAATCAATTTCTCCACCAGAATATGGGTCAAAATTTCAGAGGATCATTGAGATTAAGGATAAGCTCCAATTTAATCATAAAGAGAAGTTGCTATTTTTGCACAATATTCTCTCCGGATTAATATATAAATATGTAGTAATAAACTTACATAAAAATAACTTATTATGAAACTAAAGTTTAGCAAAACCAAAAAATTTATGACTGAGAAATTAGAATTTTTCTCTCAAATAAGTGATCTCAAATTTCTCCTAAATAAGCTGTGTTCTTATATATCATCATTAAAACTAAGTTAATATAATTACATTTGTGATTACTTTTAGAAACATATACTAACTTAACTATTAGTATAACATCAACTTTTATAAAGTACTTTCAAATTATGAAACTTTTAAAAGAGTTTATTCTCAAGAGACTATCCTTATTAATTTTCTAACATATGAATTATTCAAATTTGTTATATTTTTGATTAATCGAAGAGTCCACAGCTTTCTTTTTCTAAACTTATTGAATTTATTTCAGTTCAAATTCATGATCACTTGTGGACTCATTTCTAACTTGCAAGTAATCGAAAAACAATATTTATTTTCAATTTCTTTCAAAACAATTTTATCTTTAGTTTCCACAAAAAACATTCAAATAAACACAATATGTTTCAAAAGAAAGGTATCTTTATTTGCAAAACATTGATAGTATTTCTAAGAAATGTCATTTTATAAACTGAGTACTCAATTAAACAAAAGATTAAGTCATATCAATCTTTAATAATCAGGGCATTTAAAGTTGATATAATACACTTGACTTACTCAATAAAAACATTACAATTGGTAACTTGAAAAATGTTGTCAACTATTTTATTATTATTGAAATTACTAATTTTCTTTACCTTAATTAATGAATCTAATTGTGTTTTATGTCCACCGCCATCAACAACACCATGTATTTGCAATACAACTTTGAAAGAAATATCCTGCAGAGGAGGGTTTATAGAACTCGAAGAAGTTTTCGATCGATTTACAAAATTGATACCTGAGAATGAAAGAGATTTCGATGCATTTTATTTGAATAGCAGAGGACTGACAACTTTGAAAGCTAAGACTTTCAAAGGTATACGTTTTAGAGTTATTTTTTTAGGTGGCTCTAAATTAACTTATATACATAATGACGCGTTTTTGGGCACTCAAATGCAAATTGAAGAGTTATTTGCATTCGCAACGAATCTATCAATAGGTAATTCTGACCATAATTTATTTGACTCAATCAGTTCACTCACAAATTTACAGCGACTTGTGATTTCTGGCAGTAAAATTGCACGTATTCCTGATAGGTATAAAAATTGATTATTATTTCATTCAATATCTAATTATTAGATCAATTGTATTAATCTCTAAATCCATAGAAGATTATTTCCTAACTTTGTTTTATAATGAAAGCATTAATAAGTTATGATTATTATAATATAAATAGATGTCTATATTTAATAAATTAGAGAATATTGAAGACTTTCGCAATGTTATAATGATAGATGCTTTCTCTGAACCACTACTTATTAGAACATTATTATTCTGAACTTTTATTAAAAATACCTATATATTAATAGAGCTTTCATACCGAGAAATTCTTTGAATATTCAGCGAAATTTGAGCGAAATAGAGCTCGGACTTGGAGTTATGGCTTCAATAGAATCAATTGGTTCCTCACCTTTTGCTAATTTGCCGGCATTGAAGTCACTCAGCTTTTCTGGTCATCGCATTAATCATATCAAATTTCATGCGTTCAGTTTTGACGAGTCATCTAATAAGACACTCACAATTGACTTGACCGGTAATAATCTTAATGACAGTAGTTTTGAGATCGGAAGCCTTTTAGGATCGAACAGGTATAAGGGTTTTGGAATCATTCAAATTTCATGTTATCCGATATTCTTATAATTTGCATTCTTTTTAAAAGACCCGTAAAAATACACTTCGGTCTCAGCGGTTGTAATAATAACATGACATTTCTCAACAAAACAATATTTGAACCATTTTTTGAGGAAAATCCACTCAATTCTGTAGATATTGGTCGCAGTTGTCATCATATGATATGCGACTGTAGAATGGATTGGATTTTGAATAAAAATTATGCACAAAGAGTTAGAAATCTTAAATGCAGAGATGGATTATCATTGAGAGAATCTAAAGATAGATATGATGAAAAAATTTCGAAATGTAAATTAGATGTCAATACTGACGACATAAGAAAACCTATCATTGAGGATCTGGAAGAAGTCGTATCTGAAGTTTTTGTGTAAGTTTAACCCTTTTATACTAGAAGCAAACTAAAAACATTTAAAAGAATTGAATTTCCTTTTTTCAGGAACAATGATTATGATGAAGATTCTGATTCGCAGAACAATGAAAAGCCTAATTTATGCTTAACTGATGTATGCGCTGAAAACGCTTTAGAAATTTCTAATTATCTGAACACATCCGTTAACCCGTGCGATAATTTCTATGATTTTTCATGCGGAAAATGGGAGGAATCACATCTTTATGAATATTCGATACAATTGTTATCAAATGGTGGCGTAGAATATGATAATTTTGTAAAATTGCGTCATCAGGTCGACAAAAATTTAGACTCGATTTTATCACAAAATATTAGAACAGATGAATTAGATATTATTAAAGAAACGTTTAAGATGTATAAGGCTTGTAAAGAAAATGAATCGCCAGATATTGATGAACTTATGTATTATGTGAATCAAATAACGGAATGGCCTATTGTTTCGGGTCTAAGCGATGGCTATAAGTGGCAAGATTCTTTAATTCTCATGTTCTCTAATATTAGAAAAGATGTTTTGATAACTTTAGATTCCGATGTTAATGCAGAGTCTGTAATGCAACTCAAGTTAAGTTAAATTAATCATCAACTTTGAATCTTGTTTTTATGAATATTTAACTTCCCCTGTAATTGGTTTTTGAAAAAAAGATAATTCAAGTTCAAGTACAACAATAACTTATACTCTACTATAGGCTATCTCTGTTTTGAATATAAAATATTCAAACTTTGAGCCCTTGAGGAATCAAAAAGCATTATAATGAAAGCATCTATAGTTAAACTGCTTTAATATAAATATTTGATAGTAATCTCTTTGAAAAAGATTCTTGAACTAATCGAAATTTAAATCTTTGCTACAGTTCACTATGAGCTGACCTAATTATAGTGATTAGCTAACTAAAGCAGCTCATATTAAAGTATTATAAGTTTCACAGTATTATAAGTACTACAAAAAAATAATTAGAAAACTTTTTAGCTTTCACGATGTAAAAAGATTTTACTTAATTTTGCATCACTTTTACTTTGTTATTTTCGTTGAAAATCCTCACAAATTGCACTTTAACTTGACTTTTAAAAAATGTTATTCAGTTCTTGAGTTACTATTTGATTTTGAAACTTACAGATCACGCATTCATCATTTGTTTTGTCTCCATCCAAATTATTAGACATCACAAGTAGACGGTCTTCACGTGATATCGCTTCTTATGCTAAATATATTCACGACGTGGCCGTACTGTTGGGCGCTGAAGAAAGTTATATAACTAATAATCATACATTTCTCGCTGCTTTAGATATAATCAAGTTTGAATCAGAGTTGGCGAAGGTATTCAATATCAACTTATTTTTAAATACAATCACTTCAGCTTCTATTCTTCAGATTTCAGAAAAAACCGATGATAAACAATTTCTAATAGAGAGAAACTTGAAAAGCCTTAAATGCTTAATACCTGAAATCGATTGGATAGAAATATTTACTTATGTTTTAATAAATCATGGCATCAATTTAGATGATTTCAGTGAAACAAATGTTATATTTGATTTGCATTATTTGATACGGATATCAATTTTGTTGAGAAAAACAGATCCAATTATTATCGCAAACTATTTGGGCTGGAGGTTAGTCGAAACACTTGGATATTTGATAGGCGGAACTCAGTTTTTAGGTGAAAATATTTCTGTACAAATTGTTTTATTTATTATTATGCAAATTCAAAATATCAAAATTCTCTTTTTAAATTCTCTGTTTCTCAAAATAATTATCCCAGTTTTTCAAAATTATTAATATTCTTTGAAACTCAAACTTTTTATTTGATAGAATTATTCGATAACGAATTAACAAATGAATGAATGCTTCTAACATTTTACAGGAATCATTAGATCTAGAGATAAATCACCATTAGTTTTCTAAAACCCTTTTTCAATGCCCTATTGATATAATATTTGAGAAAGTAAAATGAACTATTATTTGTGAATAATAAATATTTCTTTAAAAGAAGCTTTCAAGAGAATGAAAGATATTTCTAAAAATTAGTTCAAACATGATTTCATTAACATAAGTATTTCAAATTTTGGTAATGAGAATATCAGCAATTTGATAAAGTTTGTCCATTTCGAAGACTGGCTTAAAAAATAAGTTGGTCACGAAAAATCTTGTATTCAACTCTAACTCAAGTCAAATCTGACCTCTGACCTCTCAAGTGATCTCTGATTTATACCCTTTCAAGAACTTAATCAAAACAAAATTCATTGATTTAATTCCCTTATGAAACAGAATATCAGCAATCGTTTCACAACATGCAGTCTAATGAGAAAACTAAAGAATTGTGGTTCCAATGTTTGACACCATTGAAGAAACATTTACCATATATATTGACCCGAAAATATGCAGAATTATATTTAACTGAATCGGAAAAACTTGAAGTGATAGAAATAGTAAAATCAGTCAAACATTCATTTATAGAATTGATGAATGAAAAGGAATGGTTGGACGACAGGCAAAAGAGTTTGATTGAGAAAACCGAATCTATAAAAGAAAATGTGGGATATCCTGATTGGATATTCGATGAAAACAAATTCAAAGCATACCATGAAAATCTGGTTTGATTTGAGAAAAAATTGATATTGTTTAAAAAGTTGTTAACTGAATATATATTTATCAGAGAATGAAAATAAACGGAAACGAAACAGTAATGGGTTATTACATTAAAGTATCGATTTATTCAACCGAACAGTTTCTACTGAGTATTGGAAAGAAAGTAAATAAAACTCAAGCTTGGGATCAGTCACCGCTATCTGTGGGCGCCTATTATGACATAATTGATAATATAATAAGTGAGATATTAAATTTGTCGATTATTCTGCTTCAAAATTTCACTTAATCTCTATTTTCAAGCAATACCTCTCGGTTTACTTCATCCACCTTTTTATGATAGTCGAAGACCGGCGTAAGTAATCGATCGAATGCTACTATTTTTCATTTGAATAAATTTGGTGTTTATTTTGAAAAGATATCTAAATTATGGTTCAATCGGTTCATTCGTTGGACATGAGATATCTCATTCATCAGTCCCTAGATATGATTTAGATGAGAATCTATTGGAGCCCTGGAATGAAGCCTTAATGAAAACCTTCATTTCAAAGGCTAAATGTTTTGTCGATCAGTACAGTACTTATTATGATGAAGAAAGCGATATGAATGTATGCTTTTCTTATCAAATTATTGAATCTAAACTATTTTTCAAATTAATCATCCAATAGTTGGATGGTTTGAGAACTTTTGAGGAAGACATCGGAGATATCGCAGGATTGAAGGCTTCATTCAATGCTTATAAAAGTTACATAAAACAGACTGAGAATAGAATTGATAGCGAAATAAAATTGTTGCCAACTATTCCACAATACTCTGTAGAACAATTATTTTTCATGTCATACGCACAAGTGATATATTTTGAATCATTATTATGCAACTAAATTGTTAAATTCTGTTTTTCCCCTTTAGAAATGGTGTCGACACATAACTAGATCACAAGTTAGAACCAAAATTCTAAGAGGTTTTCACAGTCCAGAAATGTATAGAGTAAATGGTGCGCTCTCTAACTTTCACCAATTTTCCAAAGCATTCGATTGTCCCTCAGGTTCTGTTATGAATCCTGACAATAAATGTGAAATGTGGTAGTTTTCGGTTCATTACTTATAAGTAATAGATTTATAAAATGTTTAAATTTAAACTTATTTTGTCATAAACATAGATATATTCTGTTATAAAACTAAAGTTTATAATCAAATAAAACGATAAACCCTTCAGAAACATGATTGCAATCTTTGAGTCTAATAAATCAATTGGATTATTAACTATCGGTTCATACAATTGGTTATAAGTCTGGTTATGAAAGTTAGAGTTATAAATATTTACTATTGATGTGACCCTAAGTTATAACTTTCTTTACTTAAAGTGATGTTTAAATTCAGAATATATTGATTTTCTGAGTCTTAAATTCCATAACCATAAAAGAGAACGAAAAACTTTTTTCAATACCAGTACAAAAAAAAGTAATAAAATTTTATTAAAGATAAGAAACAGTTAAACCTTTATTTTCGTCGTGTTCTGTATAACAGAATATGGTTCGCAATCGACTGTAATGTGAACTGATGTGAAGATCAAAGCGGATGCGTTGCTATGAGACTGAACAGAAAGACTACTATGAGAAAGAAATCAATAATTTCATTGAATGTCTTGTTTTCGGCGAATACTTTGTTTTTCATCCAAAGAGATCTGGAATTAATTTCCATTTCACTCAATAATTTAATTCAAATCTAAATCCAAATTTTAAATTTTAATCATATTCTAAAGTTTGAAATTTGTTTTTCATTTTATTTCTATTGAATTATTCGCTATATTTATACCGAAAACTTTTTAAACAATACCTTTTCTAATGAAAAACATACAGAAATAGTTATTTATCTGATCAATAGATTGATAATCAAAGATCACGAGAACTGTATTGAGAAAAAAATTGAGAAAAAGTTGGAATAAAAAGTGGGCTTAAAATTGAAAACAATTTAATGGAATTATCGATCGAAATAAGAGTGTATGGAAAGAGTTGTAAGAATCGATTGTTGAGTTGTATTATACAAATTGAGTGCACACTAATAGATAGTATATGTCTTCAACAGTAGGAATGCGTACAGAGTGTGAAGAAATGATCATATATTGAGTGTATTTTCACCACATTTTAGTATAAGTTTACGTATAATTCTTAGCATTCAAGTCAAGCGCCATTTCATGCACTTTCAACTAAATTAATAGTATTTAATAGTATAAACTCATAAATTGTAATATGATTTGCTATTTAATTAAATACCATATGCTTTTTGCAAATTAAATGATTACTTCATTTAGATATCTATTGTTTTTGAGTTTAAGTTCAATATTTATACCTGAAAACTATGGGCTTCCGAATGTCATACGAATTGGTGAGTAATCTATTTAATGCTTTATCAAATTTGATTGAATCCAAGTTCATATGAATAAATGTTTATCTAATTTAAAATATATTTCAAATTGATTCGGGAAAACTTGACTTTTCTCAGATGGGTATAAAGTTCAACCTATTTAGATTTGAATTTAAGCATTTGACTTTGGTTCACAATCATCTGGATTGATCAATATTTTCAAAGCTTATTTCAAATTTATTTATTATTGAATAAATAATTCATAATTTGATTTATTTTCTCAAAATATTATTTAATCTTTAATCGTCTTCTATATTAATACTGATATAGTTAGTTGTGTTACGCTTTCATCCAAAATATTTTCAAATTTTATAGTAAGTTTATGTCTTAACTTATTATAAGTTAGTTATATAATAACATATCATATTCTAAAGCCTAATCGAAAATAAAATTTTCAAATTTAAACAAAAATTAGGAATTCAATTTGTCATGAGTTATATCTTTAGCTCTAAAGTAAATAATAGAATTTGAAACACATTTTTTAATATCAATTTCTCAGTATTTGAATTTATAACGAATTTCTTTGTCAAATACGCGATAGAATTTATGATTTTTTTTCAAACAAATTTTCAATTTGTTTGAAAAGCTTTGGACAATAGATCAAAGAATCAGCAAAAAACTTGGAAAGCAATTTGTAACTAAACTCTATCTTTCAGACACATAAATTAGATCAATATTGAGTTGACTAAAGTCTTAATAAAGTTTTGTTTGACATAATTAAAAATAAGTTGATTTTAGTTGACTATAAAATTTGAAGAATTGTTAAGATTTGTTGCTTGAATAGTATTTAAGATTAAGTTATTTTGAATAATGAAACTGAGAAATGAATGAAAAATAATGAGGAATTGAAATAAATTTGTAATTGGACATGACAGGAGGCTTGTTTACTGAGAATGAAGAAGAACAAGAGTTAGTGTTCAGATTCGCAGTGGAACGTATAAATGCAGATCCGACAATATTACCTAAATCAACGTTAGTGGCTCAGGTCGAGAGAATCGCTAAAGAAGATAGCTTTCATGCAGACAAAAAAGGTTTGTAATAGAGTTTATTTTAACGTAATTAAGGTAAGAGAGAAAAAGCTTAATAGAAAAAAGAAGTTTTTTGCGTTCGAGTGAGAGATTTCATTAATATGAATGAGTCTTCAAATGAGAAAGCATTCAGCAATTGTTGTCTTAAGCAATAAAGTTTTGCTCATGTAATTCTTAAGACAATTGAAAGTGAAGTGAAGCTAAGATTGAATTTTTGACTGTTTAATTAAACTTTGATAGTTTGTGGACTTCTTCGTAGTGGAGTTGTGGCTATATTTGATCCATTAGAAGGAGCGATTTCGAGACATATTCAATCGATTTGTGATGGTCTTGATATTCCTCATATAGAGACCCGCTGGGACTTCCAATTTCTTAGAGACGATCTTTCTATCAATTTATATCCGCGTCCGTCAGTGCTCGCAAAAGCTTATGTCGATCTCGTGAAGGCCTGGGGTTGGGATAAGTTTGTTATATTATATGAAGATAATGAAGGTATGATTGCATTATTTATTATCTCGTTTTATAATTACATTAATAATAAATGTTTATCGGGTCGGAAACACAAAGAATCAAACATTAACTCAAACCTATTTAGCCTTTTTGGACATTAATATCAGTTTTCAAACAAGTGATAGTTGAATATTTCATGTGAGCCATCAATTATTGGAACCTCTTTTTCCTATTCCCTCAGAAAGATACGGATTTTTCCATTGCTCTAAAGCTAACTTCTGTTTATGCCTTCAGAATATGAGAAATCGTCGAATCACTCATAAACCTAACAATACATTTTCAACAAATGCTCAGTTTTATAGCCTCAGGATTTTGTTTTGAGAGAAAATAATGCCATAGCTTATAAACCTTTACATATACCTATACTTACGCTGTTTTATTGTAAAGTTGAATCCAGAATAAAAGCTTGTGTTTTAGTTAAAATGCAATCCTATTTCTTGAGTAAAGCTCAGACTCATCAAAAATTGATGGACAAAGAAATCTATGAAACTCCTAATGCATTACATTATATGAAATCCTTCTTATAAATTCAGAAACTTTTATATGTCTGCCTCTAAAAGCTATTTTCAAGAATGATCTCAGATAATCATTTTTATAGTTCTATAAATAATATGTTTTATTATTTGAGCTTAAGTTTAATCAAATTAAGTTTAAGAATAAGATAAAGGAATTTACTATTCTATGACAGGAATTGTCAGACTTCAAGACTTTTTCAAAGAAGCGCAAATTCGGAACTGGAAAATAAAATTATATCAATTCCAACCGGGAATACCATATCGGGAAACTTTTTGGACCATTAAAAAAGAAGGCGAATTAAATATTGTATTGGATGTTAAAAAAGAAAACATGTATAATGTTCTTAAACAAGTAAGAATTTATTGAATTTCATATCATAAATCAATTTTCATCTCATTTCTCACTATTATTAATGTTCAGGCACAACAAGTTGGACTTATGACTGAACAACACAGCTATTTAATTACATTACTGGTAAATACGATTTCAATCAAATCTATATTATCTATAGTTTTGTTTCAATAATCCAAAATTCATTTCAAGTCAAAGGATTTGTAAACTTAATGACAATATTTTTAAATATAGAATCATTTTCTCTTCAATCACTCTTAAATAACAATGAAAAGCGAAATTCAATTTATTTGAATCAATTGATTCATATTTATGTAACCATACTCTTCGTTCTCATTCTAACCATTTCAAAAAACTCCTAAATAAATATTTTTGAAGAGTCGTTACAAAAATTGATTTTTCGCTTCTTATAAATTCAAAGCATAGCTGAATCTGGAATACGTGCATAAATGTCTTTACATTTGTGTGTTCAATAATAATAGCTGTTTCAAAAACATCCGGAGAGCCATTTCTTTGAATATTATTTAAATTTAAATAATATATATTCTAAACCTCACCTCATGTATGAATTTTGTCGAAATATAAGATCGATTTTCAAGTTTGTAAAGAATTTCCTACAATAGATTGCAGTCTACAAGACATAGGTTTAGACACACTATATATTGATCTTAACATTTAGAATAATTTAGAGATTTGTTTTGCATTAAAATGATAATTAAAGCGCTTAAATTGATTTGAAATTTGCAAATAAGGACTTACACACAATAGATTTGGAAGATTTTAAATTTGGCAAAACAAAGATAACATCGTTTCGTTTAGTGGACTTCACAAGTCCTGAACTGCAAAGTTTATTAGCAGATTGGAGTTTATTATCATCACGTTTGGGAATAAGAAAAATAAAACAACCTGAAAATATTTCGGTTAAGTCAGAAAAGATTTCTATAATTAATAAATCATTCAATAATAATAAGTTGTTGTCATTTTAGACTGAATCGGCTCTCATATACGATGCGGTGAAGCTGTTGGCGACTGCTATTCAAGACTTGGATCAAAGTCAAGCAGTAGATATTCAGCCAATATCTTGTGAAAGTGGCATTCCTTGGGTTCACGGAAGCTCTTTGATTAATTACATGAGACCAGTAATGACTCTTTTCTTATTCAATACCATCATATAATAACTCATATTCTTTAATATTTTCAATCCATATGATTAATGAATGCCAACATCTCAATAAAAATACATTACGTTTCAAATCATATTGTTTCTCAAAAGTTTCATTTTATCGAAAGGTTTTATCACTTGCTTTCTATCGTTTTTAACTCAATCTAAGATTCTTATATCGATTTCAGATTCAATGCTTACATAAAAGTGAAATAGTATTGGTTTGTATTTGTTTGTGTTTGTATTTTCAGATAACTTTTGGAGGTATAACAGGTCTCGTGGGTTTCGATCAATCGGGATTCCGTTCAAGTGTTACTCTTGATGTGATGACTATTGATTCTGATGGACTGCAAAAAGTAAGTCTAACAGTTTCACTAATTCACAGTATGCTTCACTTCTATTATTAAGTTATCTCAAAAGAATCACAAATTAGTGAACTTTCTTATTCTTTGGTTAACTTATTTCCACTTACTATAGAAATCTTTATGGTTTTGATTAATAATTAATGCAATGAAAGAAATAATTTGTTTCCAATGGATTTATGTCTTGTAGTGATTAATCTTTAATAAATTGCAAACAAATCAAATTAAAAGAGATTTTCTAAATTTCAAATCGATTTGTTAGGTAATAACGAATGCTTTGATTACAAATTTGATTTCTTGATTTCAAGTTTGAACTTATGTTGAGATTAAACCATTTAATTGAATCAAAACTGAATGTAAGTTATAAGAAACTGATGAGAAAAGGTTGAATTGGCTGTTATTCTCCCGAAATTTGATATGTTGGAAGTGCTTAAAATCTATGCTTAATCTATGCTTAAAATATATAATGAAGATGAGATAATTTACTCTTTAGATAATTTGAATTAACTTTTAGCTTGAAT
>JAQFXV010001854.1:0-12011 GCA_034694065.1 Camisia spinifer | reverse complement strand
GCAATAAAAGCATATTATTATTATATATGTTACCCTTAGTTTGCTCCCAAAGTTATCACTGATTAATCCGGGATCAATACTTGTATACAGAGGTTATACTGTCCGACAAGTCCCTAATACTGAGTTATTATAAGGGTGAAAAAATTATCATTACAGCAAAGTGCGAGTCTTACCTTAATTTTAAAATGAGAGTCATGTATATTATTTTGAATTTTGAAACATTAATTCAAATAATGAATTTAATTCAAGTTTTCGAACAAATGATCAACATTATCAATACAATATGTCTTTCTCGTTCGTAAATCAACTCGAATCAGTCAATATTAATGGTCTGATTCATTATTAGTTAATTGAATCAGAGAACAAAAGAATATATAAACTCAAAAATCTCTTCATTTAAATTGTAATAAAGGTAAAGGTAATAATGATTTCTCAATATATTGTGAGACAAAGAGATGGACTGTTAGAACACACTATTATAGATATGATGATAGATAAAGGGATAACGATTTGAAAAGGAGAGAAAATTGAGTTCAATTCTAAAAGTTCTTGCTATAGATCAAAATGAATTATTTTTAGATTTGTACTCGATTTTCCAATTATTAAACTATTCATTGTAATGAAAATAATGATTTATTTCCGTTCGAATTTCATTTTTCGCAATTCTACTAAAGTTAGAACTGATTAAGTGAGAAATCATTAAAACTAAAAAATTTCATAAATGTGTATAATTTAAAGGAACTTATGATAAAAGCAACTGTTTGAGCAAATGTGTAAACATATTGATTTTAAACAGCATAATATTTAATATATTTGCATGAAAATCAATATATTTCTATTATTATATTCATAAAGTGTGACAAATGTATTATATATTTATTAAATAATTCGTTTGCAAGAAAACGCTCAACTGATTATCAGTTACCGCTGAGATATTTATTATTTATTTTGAATGCTCTAGTGATTACTTACCCAAAAACGCGTCGGGGAGTATTTTAATTAAATTGGAACCAGTTATTATGAGTTCCTTTAGTTTAGTTCCAAAAGCCCATTGAATTTGATGCGATAAAGTCGTCTCTTGTACTTCTATTAATGCACTTCTCAATGAAGCTGTTTTTGCTAACAGATCGTGTAAACGGAATGATCTAACATTCGGATATGTGCTCGTCTTGATTGATATTAAATACCTTCAAATTCAATCAAAAATTATTGCTCAATTCAGATTCATTTAAATCTATTTTAAGTATTATCAGAGTTAAGTCAGACCAAAGGGTCTTTAGAAAATCTCGAAAAATTTAAGGGAACTAAATGTTATTCCTTGAGAAAGATTGGTTAAAAATAATAAGAACTTCTATTCTTATGGCTCAATTGCATATTTTAGTACTTCTTTCAAATTCTAAAGTTTCATATTTTCATATTTTCATATTTTTCTCAAAAATGACCCATTCGTGCAAACTTTCAAAACAATAATCTTTATAGAACTTACTTGTGATTATGCAAAAGACGAGTATCAATATATTGTAGACTTAATCCCCTTATGTCTAAATTACGCAAGTTTTGTAAATCAGAAAAGCTTGAAGTGTCCAAAATGTCAATTGGATTATATTGCAATTGAAGTACTTGTAATTTAGTCATATATTTCCAAAGATATCGCGGAACGTCTTGTAATAAATTTTTTGAGAGATCGAAATATCTCAAACTTCTGGAATTGGCTAATGATTGTTGTTCTATGACTGATATCAAATTATCAGACAATTCTAAATGTGTTAAATGTGGCAAATTGAATATCGGAACTTTTGACAAACTTATATTATTGAGTTTTAAAGTATCCAAATTTGGCGAACTCAATAAAAAGGATTTATTGTCAATTTTTTTGATGGGATTATTGCTGAGATCGAGCTGAAGCAATCTTATGAATTTGTGAAGTGAACGCTTCGCTAACTCTTGGATAAGATTATTTGTGAGCGAGAGTTCAATTAGGTTTTCGCATGACATCACTTCAATCGGCACTGAACTGAAGTAATTATGCGATAAATCGAAATACTTTAGAGTTGACTTCACTCCAAAACAGTTATTCTCTAAATCAAGTTTCATTTCATGATCGATCTCAATATTTCTTAATTTATTGTGAGTTAAATGTAATCTTCCAATAGTTGTTCCAAAAAATGCATTTTGAGGTAAAATTGTTATAAAATTATGGCTCAAATCAAGTACTCTTAAGTTTTTCAACTGATGAAATATATGAACGAATTCTAAAAGAGAATTTATCATATTATGCCTCAAACTTAAAACTTGTAAATCGGAAGATAATGTTTGATTTAAATAGTTTGTATTTTCAGTTATCATATTGTTATCGAGTATAAGTATTTGTAATTGTGAACAAAACTGAATGGTTGAGATGGGAAGAGAAGAGAGGTTATTATGACTCAAATGTAACGAATGTAAACTTGTACATATAGTTTCACTAAATTGGTTGGGTATGTCTGATATCAAGTTGAATGAAAGATCCAATACACGTAAATTCAATGTTTGTTTTGGCTGATGATGATCTGAGTCGGTATTATTATTTATCTTGTTTGGTCGTTCAATAGCACAACTACTCAATTGCTTGATCTCATTGTGTGATACGTTAATATACAAGAATCCTTTCAATGCATCTTTTTGTAGAGCCATTTCGCTAAATATGTCCACTGAGAAACATTTGAGATGATTCTCATCGAGCAATACAGTAAGCGAAGGAGAACTATCAGATAAATTATAAAATGCTGATTCCTCTATATTTGTTATGTAGTTCTTCGAAAGAATCACTGTTTTCAGTTTAGAAAGATTTTTGAAAGAATACTTTTGTATGGTTTTGATTTGATTAAGATATAAAGCAATATTTTCCAGATGTGGCAAATCTCGAAAAGTGTGAGATTCAATAATAGTGAGCTGATTGCGGCTTAAGATTATAGTACTTAGATTACTATTTCCGCTAAAGTCAGACGAAATTTCATTGATTTGATTGTTTTCTAGATCGCAATGCATTAAAGCTGGCATTGCATTGAATGTGAGCGAAGAAGGAGTATATTTGAGTCTATTGTAATCGAGTTGAAGCCATTTGAGTGAATCGAGTGAACCAATGGTAACACTTTGAATAACTTGTCCAGCATTGAGATAATTGAGTGCATAGCTTAGATCTAATAATTCGAGAGATCGTAACGGAAGTAATATATGAGAACTTGCATGTAAAATATTATTCGCTCCCAGACGTAATTCGCGCAAATTCTTGGCGCGTTTGAATGCATCTCTAGAGATAGATTTGAGCGCATTTTTGGACAAACTTAATGACAGCAAAGAAAAAGCCCAATCACCCAAATCGTTATCATCAAGTGTTGAAATTAAATTATCGTATAAGTTGAGGCGCAACATATTCTTTGTTACACTTAACGCATTGCTTGGTATACGAGTTAATAAGTTTCGGGACAAGTCTAACACTTCTAGATTATTAGCGCAATTGACAAATGCTTTTTCATCGATATCTTTCAATCGATTATTTTTAAGCAAAAGTTGTCGTATTCCATAAAGACTTTTCAATGCCTCAGGATATATATCTATTAAATTATAATTGAGATCCAATGCCTTGAGTTCTTCTTTGATCAGACCATCAAATGTTTGGGATGAGATGAATGCAGAAGTGATGCGATTGTTGGATAGGGATAAGCGTTCAACTGAAATGTGTTGAAATATGCCGTTCGGCAGCGATTGAATAAAATTGAAGTCTAAATGCAAATCCCTTATTCTGAGGATATACGAAATGTTGACATTGTTGCCGGTCGTATACTTTTCTGGGTTAGAGTTAGTGCTCTCTTCTCTAAGAGGATTATATGGGCTTTTGCTTTCTCTATAAGCAGTGAAAACGTTGGCGGAAAACGACGAAATTAGATTGTGACTTAAGTCTAACATTTCTAAGTTTTGAGTCGGAATTTTCATCTGTGGTAAGTGTCGAATCAAATTGCCTCTCAGTTGTAGAATCTGTATATTTTTTAGATTAACGATCGAATCGAGTGGGACTTCTTGTAAAAGACAGTTAGCGAGTGATAATGTTGTTAAACTTGATGGAAAAGGAGTTCCTTCGACTTTTGTAATCATATTTCCATCTAAATCGAGGTATTCTAAGTTTGAAATGTCTCTAAACGTTTGATCGTGAACTATAGATAGGGAATTGTCACTTAATAGTAAACTTCTCAATGAGCTCATATCCTTTAAATCCTTTGATTTAAGTTCTTCTATTTTGTTTCCTCTCAAACTAAGCCATTGAAGTTGATGCAAATCGACTAATGCCAGGCTTGGAAATTCTCTTAAATTAGAATAAGACAACTCAAGTGTGGTCAATGTTTGCTCAAAACCTGAACCTCGAAATGCAAATGACTCAATAAACGAGAGTTTACTCAGAGAAAGTGTAAAACTTGAGAGTGACTTTACATTGCGAAAGTCGTTATTCTCTATTATCGCGATATCACGCGCTCCTATTATTCTTATTCTGTAGAAGTGGTTCTCCGGTAGGTCTGGTATCTTAGAAAGTGTTACTCCAATACAAGTGACTTCAGCCAATTGACGGTAGTTATGGCAGAAGCAAAGTTTGTTGAAATCACAGGGGACTTGCTTTGAGACCATATATTGAATCAAACAAAATATATATAAGATCTGAAGACTTGAAGCCCACACCATATTTTTCATTCACTATATAAATAAATCAAAAATTTTATCGTCAACATATTGTATATTATTTCGCGTCTGAAAAAATGTACGGAACTGTTGTTTCAATTACAGGACATATGGTGTAAATCTATGTTAAAAATAATATAAAATTTTGAAAAAACGACTGCCATTTACTTTTTTGTGTCTCAAATATATGAGAACAGAAAGTTAGTTACCGACCAAATGTAAGTAGTAAATAAAGAATCAAGTGAAGTGGTAGCTAACAAGTTAGTTATATAAACTAAGTCTTAAGCCTAAGTTTTAGCGCTACAGTATAATAAAAAAGTCTTTCAAAGTTTAGGAGTCATATTATTGCCATTCACTCCATTGATTTCTCTATTGCTTACGATTGAGCTCAACTCAAACTGCTTTTGACGGCAGCTGTTGAATGATTGGCACATATTTGATAACTTAATAAACCTTTTGGTAACTGTTTTAACAAAGGTTCAAAATCACAAATCATAGTCATATGAAGCAATTCATACTTTATAAACCATTTGACTCCATCAGCAACAAAACTAATTTATTTGAATTCTTTATCAGATCTTATTTTTCACATGTTTGAAAAACATCACTTGTATTCACAGAATTTAATGAATATAATATTAACCAGACATTTACAATTCATGTCAATTATAATATAATAACTTATCTGAAAAGTAAAGAAAAGTAGTGAAAATTCTATTATTTTTCCTAAAATTTCGGAAATCTCATTTCGTTGAAAATATTTCAAATAAAATAAAGTTATATTAAATTTATATAAATTCAGTTAATAGTTCAATATTTGTTAGGTTTAAGTTATGAATAATGAATTCCAATAAGATTTTCATGAATCAGACAAGTTTTGAATCCTTATGAATAATTCAATAGAAGAGAATAAAATAACTCCAATGAAAAAAGATGAGAGCCTTCGATGGACTTTAATCTAAGAATCGAAGGATTAAAAGTGTTTATTGTTCATATAAAATATGTTTCAAATGCGTGAACAGAAGTAAATTATTATGCAAATCTGTTTGAGTGTTTATTTGATTAAAACTCATTTCAATTCATTCTAGTTATCAATAGATTAAGACTAAAGTTTATTTTGTGAGTAAAGTAACTGACTCTCTATCTAAATATTGATATAAAAATGAGTTTGTGTTGAGTTATTACTGAAATATAACAGAATTATATATTAGACTCCATTTGAGCGACATTTGGGAATTGTTGTCACATTAGGCGATAAGTGGAAGCGCATCGCTCTTAATGCGTGACTGAAAAAAGACAAAGTGCGTGAAACTTTTGCACAAAAAGTCAAAGATGTGCGATAAATGTTGAGGTTTTGTTTCATTTGGACTTTCTATCAAAGTCTCTACTAAAGAAGGCTTTTGCGTCGATAGACACTTCAATTTTCAAATACTAGTTTGCACAATAATTCAAATATTTGCACAAATATTCTTTCATTTTAATTTAATCATTTTTTATGCTGATGGAAAATTGACAAAATGCTGATCTTAAATGAAATTTATTAAAAATTTATTGAATGACGTGATAATTAATAGAACCATCAGATTCTGTAGTTAAAAAGTCAAGTATTGGTTTACTAAATATTTTCTCATTTCAAGTTCAAAGACAAATGACTAGTTAGAGATTTCAATGTTAGGTATAGTAAAGTTTCAGTCAGTCCTTAATTCGATTAACTTCTCATAACAACATACTTTGCTTTGATAGAATGCGCTCTTTGAGGGGAAAATCAAATAAAAACAAATGTTAAAAGAATAATATTAAACGAGTTAAGAAAAATTAGTTGAAACACTTGATCTCCGCTTAAAACTGGAAAAATTTTTGAAAGGATTTTCATTTATGAAAAAAATTCGACCAAATTTTTGATTAAAAAAAATAATTGGGATGAAAGTATAGCAATAATAATTCATAAGAATGCTGTACCATAAGTAACATCAATCAGATTTTAATTAAAAGATAAATTCCTTTAAGAAAGTTATATTGAAACAAATAAGCTTAATATCTTCATTAATGATCGATAAAATACCTCTAAGAGTAAAATTAAGGATTATGCTAATGATTTTTATCATTCAAGTATTAAAGTATTGCAATTAAAGCCTATAGAAATTCCAGATAATATTATTAATCAGAGTGAATTGAGTCACTCTAAGAAAACTTTGCAGGAGTTAATACCAAAAATAAGTGAAAATTCACTCATCTGAAGAAACTTAATGAATTTGATAATCCAATAGCAAAGGTTTAATGATATGGAAACCATTTGATTTGATGACTTGTTTTCTATTGATAATTATTATTTCTTTTCAAAGTCTTATTATTCATTAAGAAATGTTATCGAAAATGTCAAAATTTAAAGTTGAATAAATTAAAACTGGAATATTATGCCTGAGTTTAAAGTGTTCATCGAATCGTTTATAAGCTTATTAAACAAGAGCAAAATAAAAGTGCAATTTTGATCACGAAAGAACAGGATATTATGGGTTCGAGTGTACTGAATGCGTTATTTTAATCAATATCTATCAAGGCGTTTATTGTTACATAGTCTGAAGTTAGCCTTTTTGCAACGATAACGCATTTTCTATCGCGAGTAAGACAGCAATCTTTAGCTTTACAAACATAATACTGTTTCTATTTCTCTTTCAAGTTAGTTTAGTTGCTTTGCTAAACGTGACCTGCGATTTAACGAATCAACACACTAGGAGTTCCTGTCCCTGTGGGAAATTTTAGCTTTCATTCTCCTTCAACATATAGTAAATACCTTACTCCTCGTCTATGCCATCATTCGACTCATTCCGTTCATTTCCAATTTCACTGAATATGTCGTAATCGATATTTTTACTACAAGTTATTTTATAGCAATCACAAAAATTTCTTATTTGGCTTTTTATAGTTGGATCATATTTTCCTTAAAATGTTAAATCAGACAGTATTTTATTTCATCAAATAATTGAATAATACGCAATAAATCACGAATCAAATTAATAAATGATAGAAATGACTACTTTTTCTTTAGTCACTTCAAAATTTTATTTTTGTATTAAGAGTTTATATTATATCTGCATTTGATGGAAATATTAATTCTGAAGCATCACATAAATCTATTTATGATTGCCTTAACGTTCAAGAAAGTGATGAAATATGCTTTACGTCTTCTGTGTTAAGATGTATTACACTCTATCAATCATTCGAATGGTTTCCGTTCCTCAACTAATAGCAGCATCAACTTAGAAATGACCAAAATTATTAGTTGAGTAAAGAGTTGTATACCTAAACTAAATTATTCTTCAAAGCTTAAACATCATCAATTAATTTTTTCGTGTATTTTCCAAATCGTCTTTATTTGATTTCAAATATAAAGATAGTCTAAAGTATTTATATTATGAAAAAAATGAATTGAAAACTTGATCAAAAGTATCGTTTAGACGGAGCAATAGAATAAATTATAGTGATATTGAGATGTATGCTCAAGAATGCTCAACGAACCGTTTATGAATCAGACGATATCTGAATATTTGATAGAGGATAAGAAGCAAATGCCAAATCAACTTGAAATATGTGTCAGCATTTTATGTATTTGCTCTGTCTTTTGAATAAACTAATAACAGAGGCGTAAAGTTTATATTCAACAAAATAACCTTAAAATTTGCAGTTTTTCTTTTCAAACTCAAAAAGTATATAAAAATAGACTCTTATTATTCAAAATTCGCAGAACAAAGTTCTTGAGTGAAATTTATGTGAGATATGAAGTTTATCTAAGCCTCTCTTCAAAATAAAAGATCTCGATTTTATTGCTTTATTAAGTTTAAAGAAATTCATATTTTTCATCAATTCTTTCCATTTTCAACTTTCTTTAGACAAAAGGTATCAATCATTTAATAAATAGACTTCATTTTATTGGAAAATGGCTTTACCACTAACAGAATCAGATGGAATTAAGTATTGATTGAAAAATATGAAACACTTTCTTGACAGAGAAACATGCTCTGAATGAACAAAAGGCCCATAATTTCTACTTTAAATTCAAGTTTTAGGTTTTATTAGAAACAAAAAATTAACTTTGGCTAAAAAAGTATAGATTTTGCATTAAAATTTATTCCAAATCCATTAATCAACTAAAATATTGAATTTCCATTTTGTTTTTCTCGAGAAAAAAATCTTATGCGATAGAAAGTGATAAAAACTATACCATTAATATGTGGTTTCTTTCAGCAAAAGCAATGAGTAAATGGAATGAAATAATGATGATAATGAATAAGTTAATATTGATAATGATATAATGAGGTTGTCTCAAATCTTATGGAAAACCGTTATACAGTACTCAACTTTATAAGTATATTTTCTATTACCAATCAATATTGCTCTTAATAATCCACATTATACTAAAACTTTCATTAATAATTTTTTTTGTTGATGAAACCAACTATTTAGAAAAAATTAAGATAAAGCCTAAAAATATGGTGTTTAATCTTGAGATTTCTATGGCTTAAATTTTTGGTGCCATCACTTACTTGTTAGCGGAGTATTGATATATGGCTTTGAGGATGTGTTTAAGCTCATGTTTCACTTGGAAACTCATATGAGAATAAACTTTCTTCACTAATGAACTCATTAGTACATTCTGTACTAAAAGGATGTAACGAACGAACAAACATGCATTTCATAGATCCAAAGAACATACATTATTACAGATATAAGGATTCTGTGGTACATAAACACACCTTTACTCATGGGAACAATTTATTGTAATTGAGGTACAGAACACAGCTTCACACTTATTAATACTGAATGAGACATCAATACACACTTTGTCACTTACAATTAGCTGACAATTGTATTCAAATCAATCACTTTAACATACAGAATACGAACGTATTGAACTTTAACGTATTGAAAAATAATAGAAATTTGTGATACAGGTAAGTGCTATTTGAGGGTAAAATGTTTATAAGATAAAATGAAAAAGAAATTCTTGTTCAATTTTGTTCAACTGACTAATGACTAATAATAATTGATTTAATCTCCATAGAAAACATTTATTTATTGCTATTTTGTTAATATATCATTAATTTCTAACGATGGAATACAATTAGTTGATGTCATCTTCAATTTGGAAATCTATTTAAATCCTTTCAAATAAGAGTATCAATCATTCGAAATTCCTTTTTTGCATTACTTCGAGCTAATCATTGAAAAGCTTTATTTACTTTAACCGAAGCATTAGTCAGAGCTTTCATTGCTGTCAAGCTCTTAAAATCCTAGCATTTCCCACGTGTGAGAGAATTAAGGGACGAAAGAAATGCATCAATGAATGAATGCCACTCTTGTCACTCGATAGGACAGCATTTGCACATCAGTATGTAATTCGTTTGTTATATTCTGTGCTTGAGTGCACACCGGGAGCACATCAACCAATATCATCTTCTATTCTCCCTTTTATATAAACTTTTATTCAACCAAATACTCATAATTGCGATTCTGAAACACAATAAAGCTAGAAGTGACCGAACGGCATATAAGTATGTTTACAATCTATTCAATACATTCCATTGCACTAAAACTTAATTGCAATAACACTAACACAATGAAAGTAACAATCGCTTATTATGACCTTAGGTTTCATAATCAAATTTATTTTCTCCCGAAACGACCTGTCAATAACAGTTCAACTATTCATTTCCCACCAGTTGCTTAATAATTGCTATAAATTCACAAGAAGTTAAGTTCACTCAAAAAACTGATTTCAATTCAAGCTTAGAATGAAAATTAATCTTTTAAATTATAATTAGGAATTTAATATGAGATGACTTAAGCTCTTTCAATCGATATTCTATAAGTAAATCTGAGTGTTATTTGAGTTCATTTTCAATATCCTCAATCAGAGAATAATGAATCCTCATGTCTTTTAATACTAATTGATAATCTTGAGGAATGATCGGTTATTTCTAACTCAATTTGTGAAAACGCATATTGATATTAACTATTTTTATTTTGACTTATCATCAATTTTTGACTTACAAAATACCGAAACATTACGTAATAGTTTCTTAAAATATTTTTATACCTCATTACGAAAGTTTCCATTATATTATACCGAATGCTATTGAAAAAAGGGGAATATTTTTGAATCGAAATTCTTTTTTTAGTTAAAGTGAAATATATTACGTTCATAATTGCTTTTTATTGTAACAATAAATTGGTCACTCGTAAAAAATAAGTTTAAGAACACATGATTTGTTATCTCTTCTCTTCTACCTTTAATTCAATTCATAGCTACTTCTTCTGAATTTATTACTGCATCACATTCTCTATTATTGGTGAGTTAACGCATATTTGATCTCATGTAATGAAATTCCATTCTTTATTCATAAGTATAAGAATTGATGTAACCTTTGTTTGCGCTCACCTTTTATATAAAATATAAGTTAACTTTTTTAAAAGTGAAATGAGAAAAACTTGAAAGAAACCCAAACACTTTTTTCTAGTATAAATATTTTCGAAAAATTGAAATATTTCTTTGACAGTGAATGCAACATATTTTAAGAAATATGTAGAAAAATAAAGCATAAATTAATAAATATTGGAAAACACATTAAAAAGCTGTTAGAATTTCTGAACTTTTGATATTTTATTGGATGGAAATTCAAATGCAGTTGAAAATTAAAACATATTTCTGAACTAATAGTATGAGAAAAACTAAAATAACTTGAATTGTCTTGTTTTAAGTAAAACATATAAATAAATTAGATCAAAACTTACCTCCACTTGTTTTTACGACCAAATATCCGAAAATAGATTCATCTGATCTTTGGCAACATTACTGTTATGGTTAAATGTAAATGATAGGCAATAACTTAAGTGAGATCGACAGTACATCATAAGAGTGAAAGACAGCCGCTTTCAGGCAAAAGCAGTGAACCTTTACTGAAATGAACTTTTATGTTTAGCCCCTCATCGCTTTTGCATCTCACTCAAGCCAAACACTGCAAAGAGACAGATCTCTACAACTAATGCTTTACTCTATGCGTGTGCACACTCTCTCCATTCTCTACACATTTTTGTTCGTTTGTTCGCTTGTATCTATGCTATGATTCTATCAAATCATCAATTAAAAGATCGATTAATGTTAAATTTATTTCTCTATATTATCGGTTGATTTTCAGCAAAATTAATAATTATATAACAAGTTATACTTAGTATTAGTTTAAACACATAAAATATAACTAAATTTTCACGGTTTAAAGTTTTATTACGAAACTTCAAGACATTGAAAT
>JAQFXV010001853.1:0-12015 GCA_034694065.1 Camisia spinifer | reverse complement strand
ATATGTTAAAATTGTAAAAAACTACAAGTGTGTTATATCATTTTGTAGATAAGATATCGATCTTTAAATATTTATTAGCTATATGTTTTTGGTGCTGCTTTAAAGTTGTTATTTTAACCAAGGTCTACTAATTAATGAATGGTATAGTATTACAAATTACTGTTTCTTTGAGCTCATTTTTAAGTTCACTAAACACTCATCTTGAAGTTTTAGCCTCTGATGATTGCCATATATGTATACTCATTACTAAATTATATACATGGTATATTCACATATTTAAATTAAATAATTTAATTAAACTTTTGAACTTAAGTCCAATGTTTATGAATCACAGTAAAGAATTGCAAAGTGGCTTTGGGTATTTCAAATCATTTTGAAAAGATTTTACTTTAATTTTTTTAACTTAGACAGTCTTCTTATAAATTATAACTTCGAATCATTTCAATGAATTTTTAAAATGTAGAATAATTTATTTAAATGCATTTCCTTATACTGTAGATATGGTATCTCTCAAAACGTCAAAATGCAAAATCTTTATTTTGTAAAAGCATTATTCATGCGAAATATTATTATGTGTCCAATTTTATAATAAACTAATTATTATTTTGCGTGGGTTGAGGAATGTTCAAGTAAAAGAATACTTCTTTTGGGTAAATTATTCACACATTAAAAATATGTAGATTTAAGTATTTGAAAAGAATGTTTAATTTGATTCAAATGATAAAAATTGAAGAAATAAAAATCAAGAATAATTAAATAAAGTTAAACCAACTTTACATAATTCCATTTCGCTATTGGTACTTCATAATAAATTTCAGATGGTCTGAAGATTCACAAGAAATAAATGGTTCCTTTGACAGCCCTAACTATTATTTTTAATAGTTGTTGACCAGAGTATATAACGTGACATTTAGGTTGATTCATGTTCTTATCATACATATCATACATACAAATGACTCCTCAAGCCATGCAATTTAGATCAATAGAAAGCGAAGTTAACTGTATTGCAAATAATTTTTCTCATTAATATAATTTATTTGACTATTAATTTATTATTAAGAAAACCTGGATCTAAGGCTTAATAGAATTTGTTCAACAAAAATATTTTATTCTTGTATTTTTCCATATAATATATCGATTTTCAAAAAATAAGATAAGTTAAGATTATTTTGTTGTACACTTTACAGAACATAAAGATATATTTATAAGAACCATAAGAACACATTATATCTTACATAATATCATATATTATCCATCAGTATAAACATCAATTTCTTTAAATGGAAAAATGAATAATTTATTTACACAATTATATAAGTTTTTCTGTCAATATCTTTGCGTAATAATACCGATATTTATAGAATAAAATTAATTTTAGATCAAAATAGTTTTATAAAACAAACCAATAACAAAAAATACATATCAAATATTAGTATTAGTTCGCAATATTTCCCCTAAAATTAGACAATTAGACTTTAAATGATCGATAACAACATGTTTCTGAACAAATAATTTCTGAAATACAGTTTTAAATATATGAGAGTCATCACTGAAACTGCTTTTCAAAACAGTTTAACTGAATAAATGAGATCTAATTTCTTTGAGTTTAATCGACATGAAAAGGCTATCAAAAAAGGTTACCATTGGTAACTTAACCAAATTCAGTTCCTCTTTCTTTTAATGGAATTTCAATTTAAAATTAAATTGTTGATCAAACTTTCAAAAGTTTGTCATTCAAATCCAAACATAACAAAATATTTTGGTTTAACTGCTCTTCAAATCTTTGTAAACCTCACATCTTTATAAAGACAAAGCTAAACCATGAAAACTCCTCATCACAACAGGCAAAATATTAAATAGTTCAGTACTGAAGGTTTATAGGATTGTATGTATATTCTAAATCATATAGTTTTTCATAAAAATACAACAAATATTTTTAAATATCGGATCGAAATTGTAATCGAACAAAATTAATAGTGACGAACATCATATATGTAAAGCTGAATTTTGAATACTCTTTATCCAAGAATTATTTTTTTAGTACTCTGTAAATGGTATAATATTGTCGTGTTCTGTAAATTTGTTCAAATTTGATCAAAATACTGAGGCAACAGAACTTTTTATTATTATATTTATAAATAATCTTTATACCAGTACTGGTATATGAGTGAAAAATAATAGACTCACTTTTGATCTTTTTTGAAAAATTACAAAAGAAGTTCACATATTTATAAATCAAATTGTTTTATTCGCTTCTTTAATTTCAAAAATAAGATTCTTTAGTATAATACTAAAGTATTTGAATTTGTATTGGTTTTGAATTATATGAAACGTAAGTTACGATTCATAACTGTTTCAGGAGTGCATTAATTTCCTATTTGCCTAACTCTTACATACAGAGTACAGATAGGGGAAAAAGTCCGTTCTTTTGAACTAAATAGTAATTTTGATAAGACTTCTTGAAATCTTTTTGAAAAGTCTTTATCAAAATTTGAATCAAATGAAAACTTATTACTAATAAGTTTTCAATATATTGATAGTCTTTGTTTATTTGCTATAAAAGCATGTCTTTATTAAATCAATTGAATATATGAAATGAATAAATAAATTTATTCGATTAATATCACTGCATTTAAATTTATAAAATGAATTGTTGTGCAAATATATTCACTATTGAAAATATTCTTCAAGCTAAAGATAGATTTATTCATTTCATTCATTTAATTGATTCAATAAAGACACATAAGCAAAGACTATCAATATATTGAAAACTTATTAGTAATTAAGTTTTCACTTGATTCAAATTTTGATAAAGACTTTTCAAAAAGATTATAAGTCTTATCAAAATTACTATTCAGTTCAAAAGAACGGACTTTTTCCCCTATCTGTACATTATATCTGCTTTATGTGACTTATTGTTATCAACTTATTTTCAAAACAAGGAATTGTAAATTGTAATATTCAGAATTTATAGCATGTCTTGAAAAAGATGAAGCTAACCGACAAAACCTTTTTTTTAGGAAAAAAAACTATAGCAAAGTTAATATTTTTCTGTACTCTAAATGAAATTCAGAAACGACACGGAATATCACCTTTATATATTTTACAATATTGTTCCACCAAAATTTGTTTACTCAAAATTTCTTACCAAAACTATGAGTAAGAAAAGTTCATTTTAGTTCAAAAGATTTATTGACAGTAAACAAAATTTTAGATTAAAATATCAATTGATTATTTCTGTGTAACTTTATATCAATTAAACATGATTATCATTAAATCATATTGTTTCGGTCATTCTCATTAATATTAATTTAATCAAATTTCCGGAATGAATTGATGATATTAAATTTCAAATTATAGAGAATCCCAGCAAACATAAATCAGGTGGCGTTCTGTATCGATTGTTGAACTTTCCAGAGAGTACTTATTTATAATTAATTACTGTGAAGTGATCATAAAATGAATGATTATATGACAAAATTAATATTTTCAATGCAAATTCATTACAGTAGATTCATTTTAAAAAATGAAGATGAATTCATAGCATTCACCAGAAGATACGTTGAGTTATGAGAGGATCTACGAAATAAGTTAAATAATATATACCCTTATCATTTATAAATAGTGCTATTTAGGTGCTATTTATAAATAATACGATCGAAATAAATGAATTGGCACAAAACATTGACTCAATCAAAAGATTTAAATTTGACGAATGGAAATCTTTCAATTGGTTAACACTAATTATAAAATGACCCTAAGACTACTTTTTATGGAGATAAAGTGATTACTTCTTCATTCATAATTGAATCAAATCTGAAATAAGTTAGATTCAATTGAAGCTCAAAAATTTCTCATAACCTTAAACAACTAATATCTGAAACAAAGTAGTCAATTTTCTTGAAATTTCTTAGTCTTGAAACTTAAGACTGAAATATTAATTGCAATTAGCGTTAGCAAAGATACATATGAATGAACTGCTTGAGAATCGGTATATAACAAAAATCACTGAACGAAAAACACCGTAGAGGGGTAGGCGTATAGTTAAAAATGAGACCGATTAGATTCGTCTTGTAACGAACTATTGATTTGATCACTACATTGACTCTCATAGAAGGACATTAGAGGCAATATCAATATAATTGAAAATTAGAATAAGGGCTTTGGACAGTTCAAAAACTTGAGTAAAGCAAACTCTTGATGGTAGAAATTCAAAAAATAGTTCCAATTATGGAGATACAAATACAAACCAAAAGACATGCTATCACTTCACAAAGTTTGTATTGAAGGTTAGGCTTTCATTTATCTTAGTTCTTATATTTATATTTTAGAGAAAAATTAAGAAATAATCATTCTTAATGAGAATACTTGAATACCAGGTGAAAAATGAAAAAAAAAACAAATCGTGTGTTTGGCAATACTTAATCATATTAGTTGTGTAAAAGTTTAGAAATGATTCAGTACAGTATTTACCCGATAATAAAATTAATATTTTAATTTTGTTTTTAGTTATCACTACTGATAATAAGTTAAACCATTCGATCAATTTATTTACATTAAATTTTTTTCAAATTCAATAATGACTTGTCTTTTATAATAATTTGTGCAAAAAATCAAAACTTTGTGCATTTTTACCAAACACTAATTGCAATTAAATATTTTTTATCACTTTCTAGTTTTCAATTAAAATAACCTAAAAAGTCAATAATAACGGGTTTGAGAGTAAAAACATTTAAGAGAAACGATAAACTATAAAATATTGCGAAGAAGTGACAATATCTGTTTCATTTAAAGATATAACAAAAAGTAGTATGTCTTCAATATAAGCTTACATTTGGCAAATATTACCCAAAACAGCATTAAACAATTGAAGTTTGGTTAATGTTAAGTTTCAATTACTTCCATATAAGCGTTTCCATCGACTCCATCGCGAGTTTCAACACATTTTTCATCGCATGTTTGGCATCTTTCATAAGACTTCCTTTCATTATATTGAACATCACTGGTCTCTCGTATTTCTTCATTATCATTGAAAACTGGTATCACATAATTGACGTCATCACTAAAACAACTGTTTTCCTGAATTATTTTTGTTGAATCTTCTCTTCTATGACTACTGATTGGAAGTGTTTTTCTGGTCGGTTGAGAGGAAGTCGTGGATAAATCTGACACTTTAGACATATTTGGAGTACACGGATTAGAACTCCGACTACGAGAATATTTCGATCGATGGCTATGAGGTATTGTAGAACATGTCTGAGAAGTATTACCGCTAACCATTGAATGACAATTAGCTTTATATTGAGCCCAATTAGATATCGCTCGCTTCAACTGACGCATTATTTCATGTCCATTACTTGTACGGAAAGAATATATTCCTTCGCCAGTTGAACAGCGCCTGAAATTTATGACTTCATTATATAAAATAATTTTTCATTTCATTTTTTTTACTTTATTCTGATTCTGTGGGCAGGAGTTCTCATAATGACATTGATTCTCATTCATCTCTCGATTTTGAGAGAACAATAAAAAATATGAGGGAATTAAAATTAAAAGTATGTTGTAATTAATGTTTGGTAATCAATGTTATGTACCAGTAATGACAAAATTTAGATTCAATAGTTTACTGTGGAATAAATGGGTCAAACTTTTAACACGTAAATATGCATATTTTTTCATTAATACTCATAATTTTGATGCTCGAGCGCACAGTTGCGTTCACTAATATGGATTGCGTGAAAATTATTTATACATTATGTATACTGTAATATCATTTAAACTGTATCACAAAAGTTTTTCAACTTTGAAGGAGTTTGAATTTCATGTAAATCTAAATTGAAGACTCAATGCTTAGATTCTTTTATTAGCTTTAATTTTTGGTCATACTTGTAATTTTATCCGAATGATTGGTGCATCATTCGAAATTTTTCATATTAGATTTGGGCGCTCGAGAAGCTCGCTCTCTGGGGTTACGGGCTCAAGTTCAAAGAAATTCTGGAGCTCGAGCGGCGCATCATTATTCTTTGATAAATATTCAATTTATGTAATTACCAATCAAATTCAATAGGTTATTCAGTTAAATTAAAATCTGAAAGAAGTTGGCAGATGACAATTTTTGTAAGAATAATAGAATTTAATAATTCAATGAAAAATTGGATTATTAAATAGAATAATTTATATTCTGAAGCAATTATAAATAAGTTTTATTTTCAGTTGATTTATGCAGAAATTAAAATGTTTTCAAATATAATATTAAATACTCGTCATTAACTACAAAAATTATGTTCAAAAACATAAGCCATGCATTGCACTATTTTATTTTTTCAATACTGAGAGTTCAAACAAACTAAATATTAATTAAAGGTTCCAATATTTAACTCATAATTAATGTTCGATTTGATGAAGAAAAACTTGAAAAGTTATTCAGGATTTTTGATTATAAATTCGAATATATTCTGTAAGTTTGAAACTTTACTTTATTCGTTAAATTACTCAGAATTCACTGATGTATCAATTTATTGAGATTAAATCATTCTCAGCTGCATTCCAAATGATAATAGAAATTTTTTTTATAAACGAGGGATAACATAAAAAAACTTGTCACACCTGAGCTTTCAATTTGCTCGCTTAACGATTGAAAATAAGTGAAAATAAACACAATGTGAACTTGTGAGCTATAAATGGATTCAATTTATTTAGGTTGAGAAAAAGAAAATAGAGAAAATCATTGTATAAACAGATGAAGAAATAAGGAAAGAAAATCAAGGAAAAAAGGTTCATGATATTTATGCTGAATAGATCTAAGATTATTCAAAAAATAACACTCAAAAACAAATTATAAACACTTCAAAATAAAACGAATATTTAGTGGAAATGCTAGATTTGTGCTCTTATATCTATAGTTTGAATAGTATTCAAGTATCTTTTTAACAGTTTGAGCATGAAATAGAATGTGGATATTTTATTAATGGTTTTGTAAATCCATTATAAAATTGAATATCATCTATGATTCATAGGATTTGAATCTCAGAATTAGAAAAATAACTTTACTGAACAAATAAATCGAGCTATTTTTCAAATGATTGTTAGGATGAAAATAATTTTATTCTTCAAATCCATAAATAAGCTGAATGTTTGACTATCGAGTTATGATAAGCAAATAATACAAATGTCAAATCTCTTAACATCACTGGTCCTATAGTGAGAATCTATTGATAAAACTAAAATAGTTACATAGATGCTCCTCATATTATTGAATATATTTATTTGAATGAATAAAATATTTTGATAGTAATGGTAAAAAATTTGTTATGGTACTTTATCTAAAATGTCATTTATATAAAAAAATCTTATAAAAAAGTTCAATACCTGCCAACTTCTAGTGTTACGATAGTATGTCTTTTATTAGTTCCAGTTTTGTCACATATATTTGTTTCGTTAAGTATTAAAGAGCTATTTTTATTTTTAAGAGATTCGTGACGGTATTGTCTGATAAAAGCAATCGGCCATAAGAGGAAGCACTCAAAGTCTCCAATTCGTGCAACACCAACACCACGAGTAAAGATTACGAGTTGTAATTGTCCGCGAAGACAAGCGCGTTCAGATGCATCTGTTGACTGAACAGATACTTGAAAACGTTCCATTACTAGACCTGCTGTTAAGATAAAGCAATGAACTATAATTAACATTCATTAAATGCTATTAACATAGATTCCAATTCCTTGATAATTATATTCCAATGAATATAAGCTATAGATAATAAGCTGATTATCCAGTTATAACTTAGTTTATCTGCTTATAAAGCATGAATAGGATCTGATTTCCATTGGAAATAGAAATTAATGAGAATTTATCGATTAAGTCATATTTGAAAAAGTTTTAAACCTACTCATTATTTACATGATGTATTATATGTATATTATATTGTACATGAATAATACATAACATTTTTCGATGGCTTATATTAGTGTTTCCAATTATGAAAAATCCTAACTCCACCTCCACTACTTATTTCAAAATCACCTCCAACTCCACAAAAAATGAGTCAAATTCTATTCTATTCAGAAAATTAATATTCAACTTGTATTTGAAATCGTCTTAATTATTATGAAAAAACATTAAATTATTAATAAAAAATATAATCTTTCAGTTGAACAATAAATAAAATAAAGTTCATTTTTGAGAAAATCATTATTAGTTTGACTCTATTTTATCACTAGTTTAGAAGTTATAGTTTTTAAATTGAAATATAACAGAAATAGCAATAAATAATCTCAGACAAACTATTACTATTATTCAAATAACATAATTATTTGCAAAATATTATGTGTAGAATTTTTTTCAAAAAATAATTTCTGTTTAAACTTTTAACTCCAATTCCACCTCCAACTCCAAATCCATTTCTCTCAATCTTAACTCCAACTCCACTCCACCTCCAGTGTAAAAATCATTTTCACCTCCACCTCCACTTCAACTCCAGTGGAGTTGACCTTGGAAACACTAGCTCATATATAATACATGAAAGCCATCTATTTTTTGTAATTACGCTCAATTTATTTTCAAAATTTTCTGTTTTATCAGAAATCAGAAGAATTGTATTTTTTCATGAATTAATTGTTTTCTCAATGTTTCTCTTCTTATAATGTAGTTTATTTATCATCACTTGCATCACATCTTAAGATTTTTGTTGAACTTCGAATTAAAATTGGAATATTTACAATTTTTAATCAAATTCATTAACTTTTTATTAATGAATCTAAGCTGAGGGATGAAGTTTTATAATTATGTCACACATATTAGATTAGTCTAATTTTTATCCCTTATTTTTAGAAAATGCATGTATTATACATGAAAATGCATGAGCAAAATTCTTTTGACTTATTTTTCCAACGCTAATCTTATATAAATTAATCTTAAAATAAACATAACAATTAAAACCAAGAAAACTATAAAATGGAAAAATTTACTGATCATTACATTAAAATCTATCATTATCATTATTGTCTCAAAATAAATCTTTATTTAAATGAAAACTATTTTCAAAATCAATGCATTTTTTAATTTTTAAAATATTTTTAATTTGTTTTTAGCACTATAAAGTTCTTTGTATTTTACAGAAAAGCACTGTATTAGAAATAGCTAACGAGTAAGTCAAAGGTTTGATATATGAAATTAATGTTAATCAGTTTAGTCATGAATCGTGATTAACTCATGTCCTGAAATAATGAGTGCATATAGATTTGATAATTCTGTTCGTCTGTTTTTCTCCTCCATTACTAATACTTGATTGTTGGAAAAGATTGACATTTCATTTTATTATCTAATGAAACTGAATAATAATAAACATTATTTTTGAAAAATGGTTCCCAAATTTTCATAATATTTTACCAAGTTTCAAAAATCTCATTTTTTTAAATTGTAAAACTCTTAATGATTTTTTCAACATTCATCTGATTTTTCAATATTTTTTGGAATAAAGGTTTTGATTTTTAACTTATATTAATAGGAAATGAAAAAAAGATAGTTTTACAAAATAGGATTAAAAAGATTTTAATATTGAGTAACAATCATAATATGAGCTCACATTAATGTTCATTCTTGTTTTAATCTAGTCTAAGTTTGCTTTCAGTAAACATCTACCGTTAAACTTGTTTGTTCTAAAATTATCACGTTATCTCATTAGATGATCAAAACTCGAAATTAGATTAGTCTACTGAATAACTTACTGAACTTGATTTATCTGTTTGTCTTTCCACTAAATAAAATATTTTTCTTGCGCTTTTTATTCCAAAAATTTAGTTTAAAATAGACTATTTTTCAATCTTGAAATGGCGAATATTTTTATTATTATGAGTTTACAGGTTAACCCCAACCTGACCCCCTTGGCAAACACCATTGGAAAAATAATACTAAAAGACGAACAGATAATTCAATTTGTCTGTTATAAAAACAATATAAGAGAGTTTAGTAAGATAGATCCAATGGAGTTCGCCAAGGGGGTCAGGTAGGGGTTAACCCGTACACTCATAATAATAAAAATATTCGTCATTTCAAGATTGTCTTGGTCTACTCTTTTATATTTGATAAAATTTCGAAAAAGCTATTCTTTGTTTTTTTATGAAAAAGAGGAAAATAAAAATTTTGAGTGAAAAATTATCCAACATGCCACTGAAATTCGAAGATTTTCTGTTTATCTGCATTTTAGGTAATTTTAATTAAAATTGTGGGAATTTTTCAATAACAATGGAATTGATTTTTATTTAGTTTCAAAGCCTAAATCATTTTCATTAGAATCGATTGAGTTTTAAACCCACCATGAAGTTCAAGATATTTAGGATCTAAACCCTCTTAACTGAAGAGACCTCCCACGTCTTTCAAATTATTTGCACTTTCGTAAATTTTTTATGGTGTTTATTCAGTTGACAAGTGCCAAAAAATAAGTAACTCAATCATTCAAAAGAAAATGCACTTTTATTGATTTTCATATAACTTGATCTATTTGACCGATTTCGATACACACAAACGAAAGTGCTTTTCTAATGCATAACAATTCAACATTAGAGTCCGAAAATAGTCATAAATTGACGTATAATTCAATAAATGGACACTTATATTACTTAGATTTATGATGTCATCGATTCAAAAAGTTATGTGATAAATAAAGTCTAACTTTATATTTGGTAAAATTGTTGACTTCAAAAAAGAATGAAATAAAGGCTAAAAATATCTACTAAAAGGCTTGCTTTGGTTTTTCATTGACTGCCATAAAACAAATCCATTTCATATTTGTAGCCTTAATATAATGAAAGACACAATATCTAAAAGAGGATTAAATACTTTTAGACAAATATACTTAGCTTACAATCTAAAGAATCGTTTTGATGCCAATCACTGGTCCACAAAAGGTCATCAGGTATTCGTTCTACAGATGAATTGTTAGAATGCATGCCATGGGTTGGATCTGAAAATCCGGAAGATTCGCGTACGAAAGCCGGAGCACAAGAACATGCGGACCCATTAGTACTACTGTCTGACTCAGAATTGTGATGAATGCTGTGATGATCAGTCGATTGGCTGCAAATAGTGTTTTGGCAACAGTTGTTATTCCACAGAAATTTTGCAGTTGACAAAGTTGGCAGAGGAGTCTCACTGTTCCTGCTCTGAGCTGTCAAGTCAAGTGCCAACAGCCAAGACCTGTCACCGATCAAAACAATAAGAGTATTAAAATGAATATTTGAAGCTTGAATTTCATAACATTATGAATGAGAGATGAGTACAACCTGGCGGCTAATTCATCATCTGCTGCTAGAAGTAATGGTGCCCTTCCGTTACAGACCAGAACCAGTACATTAGAGAATCGATGAGACTCTGATGCTATTCCAATGTGAACCGTTTCGTTAAGTTCTAATGTTAACAAAGGTATTGAACTAGGCTTGACGTCTTGTTGTGAATTATACATCTGCAGAATTGATGTGTTCTCGATAAAAGAATCTCGAAGAAGAAAATATCTTTTATGCCAGGCCTAGAAAATGGAAATAAATCATTTCATTCCCAATAAAACTTTCTTTTATACCTTAAACTCTAATTGTCATAATTTGTACTATTTATTTAGTAATGTTTTCATTTCTAGACAAACTCAATAACTTTATCAAAATAGTTTAGGAAATTAACTATTCATTACTCTACATGTGTTTATTCTTTATTTATACGAAGCATATAAACAGAATTGTAAAGTTCATACTCAATAAAGATTCTTTCAATATCTTTCTTAAGCGTTCAAACAAAATAAATGGAATTCATGAGAAATTCTAAATTTCATAATAGGAGAACAATTTTTTGACTTCAAACTGTATACTTGTATTTTATACCTTTACTCTTATGCAGTAACGATGCGGAATATAAATTCCGGTCTCATTTTGTAGCATCAAAACTCTAACTTAGAATAATTATTTTTGATTGAATTAAATGTCATTTTGAAGGTCACATAATAGGCTATTATTGATAATATTTACATTT
>JAQFXV010001852.1:0-12018 GCA_034694065.1 Camisia spinifer | reverse complement strand
ACTATTCAAGAGCCAAAACTAAAAGCCTCGAGAGCCAATTTTGGCTCGCGGGCCGCGGTTTGGAAACCCCTGGTCTATAGTATATTTTAACACCAATCAAGTCTTTTTGATGGAAACAAAATTGCGTGAAAAAGATTATCCAATTAACAAGTGAGTGTTGCAATAAAACTGTCGCATACAGAAGTTAGAAGTGTCGAAATTTTCTATTAGAGACTCATTCAATTCATTCAATTTATTCTAAGAATATAAAGTGTTCGATCATCTTATTATTCATATGAATATATAGAACTCTTTAGATCATTCAAATTGTTTGAATGAATCGATAAAATGCTTAAAGCAAAAATAGGAGACCTTTTCAGTGATGTGATTGGCCGGAAATGATCTCTATTATGCATATCCATAGGCACTAAAAATTCATAAACTTATTTGTGAGGTTTGACTATATTTTTGAAAAGTTCAACTTTTCGACTATGGTATGAAATATCTAAAAAGCTATATTTTACTTAAAGTCAAATGAATAAAGTCTTGTAAATAATTTTACTATTCTTCTTATAAAAATGACCCCACATTTAATGTCCTGAAACCTTATATAAATATAATATCAAAATACTATTTGATGAATACAGTAAATACACATTTTTAATTTCAGGAAATATCTTAATTTTTGTCTCAGTTGATAGTTTTTTCATTAATTTTGTTTTCAATATTTAAGAAGTTTGATAATAATTTTAGATTATTACGAAAGAATTGTAACAATTGAAAACTGGAATTATTTGATCAGCTCAATGGGCGTCAAATTCAAATTGCGATTAATAAGAATAACATTAATTCTAAAATTAAATATTTTCTAAGTTATGAGATAAAGAGTATGATTTGAATATTCCCTTAAATAAATGAGTGCGAACTTTGATTGAATGAAACTATTGATTGTTAGTGAGCCTCAAGTATCACAAAATAAAGGAAAGTTATTCAGTAATACCATATAATTTTGAAGACATTAACTGAACAAATTATAGCTAATCTCACATTAAGGGATAAATTAGAGACTGGAATTACAAAACAAAACATTCAATGATCCGTTCATTGTCTATAATCAATGAAAGGAATAAATAATAATGGCTTTTTTGGATGAAGAGTTATTCATTAAAGTAGCAAATATTTTCATTTGGCAAACTATTAATTTGAAACCTATATAACTTGTGTAATTACATACCATTTCATTATCTATTTATGACTGTGAGAGTCATTATACTCAAAATCGGCGCTTTTGAAGCCTCAAAGTTAAAAAAGGATCAAGTCTTATAAAAGATCAAAAGACTTGTTATTCATTAAATTTATTTAAACTCTTATCAGATGAAAATCCTATTCAAATTCAAATTTTGATTGACAGCTCATATTTTCTATTATCTTTAATTACTTTATGAAATTTTATTCAGTTTTATCATAAAAGTGTTGATAAAATGATAGCTAAAATTTATGGCTAAGTCTCAAAATTCTATGTAATTTCATTTTGAAGATTTAAAAGCACAGATTTTGAGAACAGCCGTTCATGAATTCACTCATTTTTAGTATACTCTAACAGTAAAAAAAACTTATAATGCTTTTTTGATTCAAGAAAAATCTAAATCACATCATTCTATCAAATATCGAAGAAATGATTACATAAGTCATTCATAAGTAACTCAAAAAAAATTAAGTTTATAATGAAATTTCAAGTATTTATTCCTTATTCTCATTTATTATTGATTCCGAGTCTTTCTAATAATGAGATGTTTGTCGAACTTATGTTATGTTTGTAACGAAAAACCTTTATTAAGATCCTTATTTCTCAAACTTTTCCTTTGAAGGTTCAATGCGTACCACCAGTTATAACTCATCGGAAAAACAGTTTGAGTACCCTTTTAGGCCCTGATTATGAATTGGTCTATTTTATATCGAAATTCAAATAAAATATTTCATTAATCATGACATTAATCACCGCATCAACAAAATGAAAATTGAAAGAGAATGAAATTTAGGAAAGAAATCATTTAAAAATGAATTGGAATAAATTGAACAGATATATATAGAAGTTTGTACAATATTTTAACATGATTATATTTAAAAATTGCCTAAAAATCATAATGAAGTACTGATTTTTCAAAGAAATAAAAATTTATATATTCATAAAGCTCTTGGACATAACCTACTGGTACGCGTACAACCGTTTGAGAAACACTGATTCTGATTACTTGAATAGAGTCACATTTGATTACAATAGGAATGTACATGTTTCCTGACCAGAAACATTTTTGCCTCAAGGATATTTTTTGGAAAACTACTTCTCTTTTGCAAAGTACCTCCATTTATTGCTCAAATAGAGTTCCACCAAATAAATTCACTCAAAAGACATGGAATTTTCTGTTTACAATCTATTATTTATGTTAAAGACAGATTCAATTCAAAATCCTATAATCAATTTCAGAATAATGATAAATAAATTCAATATCAAAAGTCTGTATCAATAATGCGAGTATCAGAACAATAGATCTTCGGAACCAATTTCAATGAAGAATCCTTTCATACATAATAAATTTTAAAGATTCAAATTGTGTTAAGTTAAAGAAAATTGAGATAATTTTGAAATTAACCATTTAAGGTTAAAATTTTTTCGAACTATTTCATGAGTCAATGAAATAAGTTGAAAAATATTTTCAATTCACACATTAATTATTTATAAAGAGTGACAATAAGCATGATTTTATACACGAATTTTTAAATCAATTCACAATAAAATTTGATGAAGTTTTACCTATTAATGTGTGTTTGTTATGCTTAAGTTAAAATAAACAGTGATTTGGTATAAAGTTAAGGAAAATGCATTTGTTTTCATTCTTACTCTAAAACAGTGGCTTTCAAACTTTTTGACTGAGTGACCCCTTTTCCAAGTTTGATCATTTTTGAGACCTCAGAATCTTAAAAGCCTCGGATTAAAGGACAATTTTTGGATAATGAAAACAGATTTTTTTTCATAAAAATCCATATTTTCGAGGTCTGATTTTCAAATTAGCCCTCTATCTCGAGCCAAATTATCAGAAAATTTGATTGAGAAAAAGTACTATTAAAGTCAAAAAAGAAGTTCATTTTTTCGCAAAATAAAATATATACTTCAGTGTATGAAAAGTTTCAACTTATTCATGATTATAGATTAATTATTTTACAGTCAAATAATGACTGAAACCTTACCAAAAAGTATATATCTTTAGAAAAATGAACTTCTTTTTTGACCTTAACTATACATTGAGTTGATGTCGAGAGAGATTATAAGGTTGAGAAGTTATATTTTTAGGCAAAACATTGATATGAATGAAAAAGTTCGTATCAAGAGTAATGCTAATCTAAGACTCAGAGTTGTTATGAAAACATAATCTTCATTCTTAGTTTCCTTAACTGTCATGAGTCATGACAGTTCATATAATATTACGGCATTCAATAGCATAACAGCAAACTCATTTAGGAATTCCTATATCTTCGTGACCCCCAAAAATTTTTTGATGACCCCAAAATGGGTGTCGCCCACAGTTTCAGAATCGCTGCTCTAAAAGAATAAAAGTGCTCTGAAGAAGAAAGAAAGAATCCCACGAAGAAAGTAT
Source organism: Camisia spinifer (assembly GCA_034694065.1). Lineage (NCBI taxonomy): Eukaryota > Metazoa > Arthropoda > Arachnida > Sarcoptiformes > Camisiidae > Camisia > Camisia spinifer. The sequence continues at coordinate 8,386 of JAQFXV010001852.1, read as the reverse complement.
TCATTCCCTTTCAATTCACACTTAACACAAAAAGACTGTAGAAGAGAAAATGCGAAATCAATTGACAGAGATATTACTGATTGTGATTTTATTTTTAAAATCTTAAATACGTCTACAAACAAATAGATTTAGAAACGATCACTCTTAAGATCTTTTATTGATTTTTCTGAACACGAAAAAAACAAGAATCGTGAAAAAATAATTGAAATTACTTCGATTCCGGGATAACTAAAGATATTTTTTTGAAGGAAATATTGCATATCTATCTTATCTACTTATTTACCAAAAGTTATGATTAATTTACGAGTAAAACAAATGAAACTATAGTTCGTACAGACAATTATCAACAAAATTGGTTCAAATAATTTGATTTCACAGCCAAAAGATACTAAGTATTGAATTAATAGTTCTCATTCTTTTAGTTGTCTGAAAATTCGAATCAATTACAAGAGACCGTCTGATGCATTACAAATACATAAAATGCACAGTCATTCTCACAGTTTGATCTAATTTATCCCCAAATCAGCAGAAATTAGGAAAAGTAAAACTTGTTAAACACAATGTGCACATAAAGGTCTTCCGGTGATTCTCAATAATTTTCTGAAACAAAGTATACTGAGAACAAATGGTTCTCATCAATGGTTGTCAGTGTTTTAGGTTAAGGTCAAATACGGCAACAAAAACATACAATTCTTTAATTGAATTTTGCACAAAAAATAACATTAATAAAAATTGAAAAAGATTTAGATTGAAAATTTTCTCAAAAAATAAACGCCTGAAAAAGATTGCATTTCATACTTTTTAACAATTTATGCATTATATAAAACAAACGCCACTTTATAGTGAGTCCCTTTCAAATTGTTTTTTAAAAAGTGATCAGAATTTCTCCTGTTTTATCTTAAAAAGAGGAGAAATAGCTTTACCCCAAACAGAAAGTCGGGAAATATAATTCCAATCCATTATCAAAATGGACAGAAAAACTCAAATTTAAAAAAAATAAATATGGCTTCAAAAGATTTCGAATAAAGTTATTGATCAAACACGAGGAAATTAATTAATTTCAGAGTTAGAAATAATCCAATGTTAGGTCACTTGTTTTGAAAATAAAAATTTGATTCGGACTTATGAAAAATCTGATCAATGTTTTCAATCTATCATAAGTGAGTGATGACTAGATTTAATCAATGATTTATATTAAACTTAAAGTTATTTTTGTTGAGAACTTTGAAAATGAATATTAAAAATACTTGAATGAGTGTTAATTAAATGAGGTTTACCTGAACGCTCGTAAATCTACATCGCATTGAAAATAAGGTATACGTGAGGCTAAACTTGGAAAATCACTATAAATGAGCCATCCTTTTGATTTAACTGCGATTTGTTGTCTAAAATCTTCTTTAGCCTTTACAAAGGAGACTAAATCTGAGCCAATGGCTGAAACTCGTCTTAAACCTGGTAACTCATCATTATCATCACTACAGTGACAGCTTAAATCACCACAAACTAAGCAATTGTTTGTCAAAAGCTCTAACATTGTGCACTCCTGTCTGGACAGGTCTTCTTTAATACTGCAATTTTCAACAATTGTTTTATGTTCTAATATAGAATTTATTGCTAAGTCTTTATTAATAAGATATTTGGTTCCATTAATTAATTCTTTAGTTTGAGTTTGAGAATTGTTATCTTCTGGTTCATCACTTTCATCTATAGTGAACTGCTTCGGGGGTTTAGGAAAATACATCGTTCCTCGAAATGGTTCGTTAACTTTTTTATCAATATTATTATTATCCCTGAATTGTTGGGGAGGTTTTACTGCATGATTCGGTGGTATTTTCTCTTTAATACCAGCAATTGATTTCCGATTTTTCATAACCACAGCCAAACCCCCCGATGATGTCAATTGTTTTTTAATATGAAGTAAAACATCGTTTGTACTCAAATCAGGTAATGATTCGCTACTAATTATTCTTTTACCGATTTGTGACTGAATATTATAGAGAGAATATGAGGGAGAAATTGTTAAGTCAGTTAAAAGTGCGTTCGAAACATCATTAGAACGAATATCTTTGGTAGTAATTGAACTGTCAATACTTCTATAGCCAACTAATGTAACCGATTCTTTGTTAAGTGAGACACTAGTAGTTGAGCGGCTCCTAATGGCGTGAGAATTAATACTTTTATCGATTTGCAGTAAATTTGTTGCCGAAGCTCTTACTGCAGTCGGACTGTACTCTTCCTTTAGTTTGCCATAACCTCCAAAATTAAGACGCGATAAATTATTACGAATCTTGTCTCTCATATTGCGTTTCATAGTAGACGACGGGTCGTTATTATGCAATGAGTTCTCTAAAGTCTCTTCAAGACTGATTTCACTGATTGAGGCAGAGGTCGGATCATAAGGAGCTTCAGAATCAAATTTTTCTTCATATATAATCGGAAAAGTGGTCGAATCGCCATCGAGTGCCACACACTCGACATCACAGGGAGGCAAAAGTGTTAAATACGGAGACTTTCGTATTGTTTCACTGATTTCGCTGAAAACATTTGTGCTGTTATCACAAATTGAGTGTAAATTTCGTTTTTGTTTTTCAATACAGAAAAATGCTTCTGAAAATCGTTTAATTCTTTGCATGTGATGTACTTTTGATAAATGCTGATTAATTCGATCAGAACTTAGAACTAAATTTAGAAATTGTTGCCATTGAACTATAGCTAACCCACACAGATAAGCCATATCACTCTCAACTGTTGCGATGAAATCTTCTGGTTTTGTCATATCATTGATAAGGAAAATGTCATTTTGTAATGATATAAAATTGTTAGAATGATTCGATTCGTTTAATAAAACAGATTTATAGCATTCTTGCGCTAATTTACTTAAATTATCAGTCGAGGGAATAATGGATGAGTTGACGCACTTAATCTGTTGCCACGGAGGAAGAATTTGATAATATTCATCTATTTTTCGCTTTAAGCTCTTGATCGCTGACAATAAAATTGAGGTCAATTGCCAGTGAATGAGTTGAGCCCTTCGATAACGTATTGCCATAATATCTTCGGTGATCTTAGCATTGGTGGAACCGGCGAATAAGAGTGCTTCATAACCATACGTACAATTATTAATAGGTGTGGCGTGAACTGAATTACCAAACTTTTTGTCTCCCTTTCCATTTCGATTATTGAGATACGGCTGACATAAAGTTATTAGAGATCCGTGTATTGACAGTGTTAACGATGACAAATGAAAGTAATCGAACATTACTGGAAGATAATAGTGTAGACCACGACATATGTCAAAATGCAAAATCAATTGACGTGAAGACACGCATTCGATTGAGTTGTGGTGATCGGGACCGAAGTCCTGATCTGTGAACCAAAGCTCAACATCTAATACGAAATTCGTTTTTCGAACTTGTTTTACACATTCATTCGCGTCAACGATTAAGTTTGCTTTGAATGTCACGTAATCATTGAGTATTACTTCTTCGTTCTTATATAATATCTGAAATGTTTTACTAACAGCCGAACCATTGACTATACATTGAGGGAAAACTACATTCGACTGATTAGTATTGGATTCGTTTAACGAGTCAATTGATGAACAACTTGATGAAGAGGACGATTGACTGTTTTTATCGCTAATACTGACTTCGACTTTATGGGTTAGTTTACAATTCGGAAGTTTAAGTGATACTCGAATTTGATAGTATCTAATCATAAAAATATGAGTGCATTAGTTTATTAACACTATAATTATTTATATAAATATAATAATACTGGTATAGCCTTATATGCTATTCAAAATCATATATATTTTCAACTTTAATCTAATAATAAATATCGAACAATTATCAACACTTACCCTCTTTGAAAGAGATCAACATTTATAAATTTATTTAATTCTACTGAAAATTCTATAATTGCTTGTAATTCAGACATAATATCAAATTAGTTTAAAAAATTTATAAATATATTTAAACTGCAAATTTTTCATTATAAATGCATTTATGATTATTTCACTTTACATATTGTGGTTTTTTAATAAGACGAGATTATTAGTAATTTTAAGTATTGTGTGTTATGTATGACTTGATTTATCATTGAATTTCTAGGTTAGTAATAAAAAGGTAGAATTTATTACAATTGATTTGAATGCAAATTTCTATACATTGTAATGCAGGTATCATTTAATGTATTGCCTCCTCTTTGAAAGTGAAAATTGTCTGTAAGACCTGCGCATTCGGTAGCTATGCTTTAATAATAGATATGCTAGGCAATGTGAGGCACGACTTGCACGATTCAATCTATTATTTTCAGGGTTTATGGATTCAAGTTCTCTTTTGAGGTCAAAAACAAACTCAACTTTCAATATGGGATAATTACTTTTTGCCCATTATATCAACTTTAATATTCCTTTTTATGTTAAATTTGTTTATTACTCGCATCAATTTATATAATTATTCAGCTTTTAAGGCAATTTTTATTTCTTTTTATATAAATATAACTCCAATATGAACGCTATTTAAGGAATGCCTGTAAAGCCGTGATATACAGTATTTATTTATAAATTAAATTGCATACGAATTTATTAAATAGAAACTGAAATCACGAAAATTCATTATTTTATTTTAATCAGTCATTAATAATACACGATAAGAAGCTTTGAATTACTTATCTTTAATATTTATCATTCAGTGAGTTTAAAACATATTTTTGTAGTTATTCAAACGTAAACTTCATATGATTTTGAATTAGAGTTATAATGATTCCTAATAAACTAAAACCTAATATAGTCAAAAGTTAGATAACTCTCACGCTTTTCAAACTTTTTAATATCATGATAGTCTGAATCTTAAGTGTAGATCAGAATTTCATACCTGAATTATTGAAAAATATTGTGAGTTCAAAATTCGAGTGAAATACTCATAATAGAAATAGTTTTTTAGTTACTTTAACCCAATTGATAAAAATCATTCATTAACCTTTTTATATTTTATTTACTAACGTGTAAGTACTAAGTATTGCATTAATTTTGAAAATTCCAACAGAATAATAAAAATAGTTCAAATGAATCAATTTGTGTGCAAAATATCCATATACTTTTTATAATCAATTAATAGAAGTAATTCAAGATCTAATCTGTATAAACTTTTCTATAACACAAAATTCCATTATTTTTTCAAATTTATTGTGTTTTAATTGAATTTAATAAAGTTAATAAATATTAAAATCCTTGATCACACCCTATTCTGATTTTTTTACTGCATTAATATTAGGATTTAATGATTTAAAATTGGTGTTGTTTTACTTTCTGTAATTTAATTGGAATTTCGTTAGTTATTGTTAAAAGTTGAAGAAATAATTTATCAGATTCTAAATATTTTCCCAATTCATACTAAAATTTAAAAATTTAAAACAGGCGTCATGAAGTTTTAACTTGAAAAATGCTGATTATCATGAAAATTGTTCATAAATTCCCTCCTATAGAGAGGACAATGAGTTAGAGTACAAATAAAACAATTGTTTCCATAAAACCTACTCAAAAACTATATGTTCCGCCTAAACTACACAACATTAAAAAAAACTCTTTCATACTTTATCTTCAACTCCATAACCACTACTCGAAGCTATACATTTAGAGACTTATATTTATATAATTATCTTAATTTGTTATGAATTCCGCCTGCGTTTCATAGCTTCAAATTGAAAATATAAGTACCGGTAATGATTAAGTTTATTAAATCTACAATAGACTTTTGCAGAGAATCTATGAAATTCTCAAATGAAAATGAATTTTTTCAACTAGTTTGGAATGTATTTTATTTGATTTTATTCTTAAACAAGACAACGAGTTATTTTTCGCAGAGCTGAATATTTGTATTTAGATATAATAGAAATGGCATATTATAAGCTAAACTCTGATATTTAGTTTCTAAGAACAATATAATTTAAAGTTATAATGCTATACACGTAAATTATAGTTGAGTTAAAATAAATGTTGAAATATGCTATAAAATAGTTTGGTTCATAGTTTTGGTTGCCCTGCGGTGTAGTCATAAAAGGAAAAATGAAATGCTTTATATTTTTCTCAATGCAGAAAAAACCATTTCCACAGAAGTTAAGAAGCCTTTTACTGAATTTAATAAACAGAAAATTTCTACACTTTAGTGGAGAAAATATCCATATGTTTGAAAATAGACTTTATATATTAGAAAAGTTAGTGGTAATCTCAAAACTATTCATCTGCGAAGTGACTGTATAACTGTGACATTCTCTCTCTCTCTCTCTCTCTCTCTCTCTCTCTCATATTATATTCAACTTGTTAAACATCTGCCCTTTTCTCGTCTTTTCCTTCTTTTTTTTTATAGATTCCGGTGTTTTATGCCTTTTGGCGAATACAACAAAAATTTCAATGCATTCAATATATTAACAGTTAAACTTATTTTAAAACCTCATTTTATAAAATTTGATTTTATAATTTTTTGCATAACATGTATATCTCATATCTTGTCTGTGGAATTTGATTGATTGAAATAAATTAACTGAACTTAAAAGTTCTATAAGTCCAATAACACATTTAGGTTTTGTTGATTAAAACCCACACAACCACTGTTTCCCACTATTTTTCAAGTATCAAAGTTTGAATGAATTCAGATTAAGATCATTTTATTTTTGCAAAGTTTACTCGCTATTGATTTTTCTAGGTTTCGAATATTTCTCTAAGGATTTGATGTACAGTACAATGATTCCTAACTTAAATTTTGATTCTTAAACTTTTAACTTAAAGTTGGCGTTAGTGTAACTGATAAATTAAGTTATTCTACATTATATTCTACAATTATATGCTAGACCAATCTAAAATTCAATTGTTTTCCTGAATATTAAAAATAATATGAAATATATACAAAGGAATATATATATAATTTAGAACTTAATAAATTCTATCAGAATCAAAAAGCTATCAGAATATGAGTTCATTTCTTATGATCTTAATTTTGAATCACAATCAAATTAGGACTAAAAAATACATTATTCTTTAAATTAAAATTGATCATTTAAATTTTAAAAAAGTTTTTACTTTAAAGCCCTTTTAAAATTTGAACTGTTAATTTTTAAATCTAGTTTTAAAAAAAAATTTAAGCCTAAATTTTTGCACCTGAACAAAATATTGTCCTTTAAAGTTTTAAATTGAATGTATCAATGGAATTTTCTTCATTGATCAAGAAAAATCCAATAATTTCTCATCAAAATCTTTTTTTAAATAATCCATATTCTCATTTTCTAAGTGTCAAATTCAAAATGCATAGAAATTTCGGTTTTTGCAGTTAATTTGAATTTGTTTGTATTTTCTATAAATAATAAATTAGAAATTTTTGCATTCAAATCACTTTAACCAAAAAAAGAGACTTATCTATAAATATTAACTTAAAATTGATTCCATTTATCTATTCATACAGTATCACTAAAATAATTTTCAATAAATCATAACCTCTATGAATTTTATAAGCTTTTATGAAAGCGGAAAAACTTTTGAAATGGAAATTTCTATTTTTAAATTATTTACGAAATTTAGTTATGAAAGTTTCAATGTTTCTAAAGAATTTCAAGAAAATTTTTCCAAAAATACAATTTCTTTTTTAATATTAAAATTGCTTTATATAAACATTTCATAGATACAAAATCATTGTTTTTCATATCTGATCGATGACTTTTCCCCTAAACATTGATCAATTGTAGAAACTTTGATTTTAGAAAATTTGTTTTAGAAAATAATTTTGAATAAATTTTAATGATTTGAAGTTCATCAGTTTTCCAGAAGGTCTTTAGCTTGCATTTAAATAGTGATTTTCCATTTGGTTAGTCGTTGAACTTTTTAGGTTATTGATAATTTATTAATTATTAAATATTGTATTGCATACAATACAAGTTTATCGAAGAGAACTGAGATTTTGAAGATAGATTAGCAGATAGGTTTACTGAGGTGCAAAAATAAAAGTTCTTCAAACTTTACCATAAGCTAATTTGCAACTTTATTCACAGTTCGATCGTTTAGGTAAATTCAAGTTTAAAATAATCTCATTTTTAATTTCGAAGAAGTCGCTCACTCATATCAACGAATTTTATGATTCAATGCGTTTTCTATAGTTCTCTATTTGAATAAGTTTTTAGTTTTATTAAATTCTTGTTGTGGAATAAGTGCTACATTTTTCATTTCATTATATTGATGACTATACCTGTAAATAATGTAAAACAAAATCTATCAAGAATGGCAGACACACAAATTAAATGTAGCTTTAATTAAATAGGGAATAATAAATAATTAAAAACTTTCTTACTTTTTACACAAACGTATAAATACTGCAAATTTGCAGAAAGTGTGGACAGT
>JAQFXV010001851.1:0-12025 GCA_034694065.1 Camisia spinifer | reverse complement strand
ATGATATCATATGGGATAAGGGCCAAACAATTAAACAATAAATGAATTGAACCTAAAAAAAAAAAAAAAAAACCTAACCTAACCTAACCTAATTCACAAAATTTCTTATAAAATGATCACAATTCTTGAAAATTCGAATTAAAGTTGGAATTTGAAAGAGCGTAACATTACATAACTTCCTATTGAAAATTTCGGAATAAATTTTTAAGAAAAACATGATCATGGAATCAAAAATTACATTCATGTCACAGAAATTCCTATATGATTGATGTAAGTTATTCGAAAAAGAGTATGAAAGAGGAATTAATAATTTTTGAGCAAAAAATTACACTAAGTCTATGATTAATGCTATTTGAATGAATTGAGGTTTAATTCACAGATAGATTTCAATTCTTATTTACTCATTAATTCATCATTGAGAAAATTAAATTTAGAGAAATAGTCGAGAATCGAGTTTAATTTACGATAGAGAATTGAGAACTTCATTTCTAGAAAATCCCTGCACTAATAAATATGAACTATCTATTATAACCTTTAAAAAAATCGGAGAACGAAACTCAATTTGAATTAATTGATTTGTATTAAACTTGGAGTAAAGTTGGAATAAGTAAATAAAGATAAACTTTAGTTACTGAAGTCCAAAATGTTGTCATTCAAATTTGATGAGTTTCGCGTTTAACTCGATTTTTAAAATTTTGAATTTTTTTGGCCCCCCCAACCAGAAAATCCTGGCTTCGTTACTGATAATACTATTAAGATAAAGAACTTAATTAGATATGTCTTCATTTTATTTGCAAATCCTATGTTTTCTTAAATTAGATTTAATTATAAATTATTATCATTTTGATATTTTGATTGTCTTCATATTATTCATTAGTGTCACTTTTAGACTTTGCAGAGAAACTCTAGGATTCATCTATTGCTTTTAGGCTAAAACTGTTCTCTATTGAGTTTTGAGTTCCTGACCGACACTTTATTTATAGTATTGAACCTTAAATATGCAACTTTAAATAAAATTGTTTTTAAATTGATGTGTGTGTGTGTGTGTGAGAGAGAGGTGGGAGAAGTAAGATGCACGATTGCGAGCCAAGTAGTTTTAAAGGTTTATTATAATAGCAGTTAAGCCGGTCCTGAATAACCTTTATATAAGTAATACAACAACTATTGCACGCTTATATCCCTTATCCCAGAAACAAACGCAGATCCGTTTTTCTTGTTTGAGTTTCGGCGCCAGCAGTCGAGCGCATTAGATTCAAAAGTATGGGAACAATCATTGCTTCCGCCCTTTGCCTCAGTATTGTATAAGTTTAACGCCTGTACTTCTCTTGCGTTGATTCACAGTTTGTTGAGGTTGTGGTTGAGAAGACCTGTTCTTCGCTTCAACGCATTCAGATTCTTAACAAAAATTGCATTTGTGAGACAATAGTATGTCTTCTCTCTCATAATATATTACGTATTACTTGTATTTTTGTATTCAATGGTTGAGAGAAAGTTCATTTTTCATTCCTTATTCACTTAAAGGCAATGTAAAGCTCTTGTATTAAATAATGTAATCCAATATATTGTTCGAAAAACATTCAACGCTTATTATATTCGGCACTGATTTTACATTTTTTCTGCAAATCAAAATCAATTTCTGCTTCATTACATTTGTTAATCGAAATAATAATTATATTATGAATAATACTTAATTGAATCTACGATTCCATTTCTACATTTTTTTTGGTGATTTTTGAGTGCGTTTGATTAATAATCTAATTAATTATGGAAATGTTAACTTATATTTGGCTATCATGTTGTGCGAGCGCACCATCAGTTGCAGTCCTATCTGTTTGGGTTGTATTTATATTTCATACATATCGTCGTCGATGGAGAACAGTTGATATATTTCTATTAACTATAGCTTTACAAGAAATTGCAAACTCTTTATGTGCCTTTGGATTAGCTGTCCATACAGTAATCCGAAGTCGAAGTCAAGGTTCATGTAATTTAATTATATGGGGTTTAACAACAACTCGTGTTTTCCAAATCACAACATTGACATCATTAGCATTCGATAGGGCCCTAACCCTAAAGTGGCCCTATAAGTATCGGTTTAGTGTAAGACACAGTCAAATACGTTATCATATTGTAGTTCTCGGTGTCATATCATCTGTTGTCGGTATTGCGGGTCTATTCGCTCGACTCCAATATCATGATTTTCGTCAACGACTTATGCCTAATAGTGATCATCATTTGAATTATCATTTTATCAACAAAACCATTCATTTTCACTGTACTTTACATCCTCTTTCATGGGATTTTCGCTACAATCTATTTATATCAGCTCTTTATGTAATATTAGCTTTAATTACATTATTTTCTACGCTTTTTATTGAAATCAATCGATTTCGTCAACCGATTATCAGTCGAACCAATTCTCGTATTTCTTCGATTGGAGACCAAATGGGCTCAACTGATGTCAATATTAATCGATGTGAAAGTTATCGTACACTTTATGGTTTCCAATCAGGCAATGCTTTCCAATCAGGCAAACATCAGAACACGGGATCAATTAATAAAAAAATATTTGACGATCAAAGAGCTTTTGACCTCAGATGGCCTTCAGTTATTGGTTCTCTTGGTCTTACTTATGCCTTAAATCATGGACCATATCTCGTATGAAAATATTTATTTTTTATTTATTTCTTATTTATTTCCTACTTTTTTCATTAAAGCAATAAACTCGTCAACAAATTATTTTTGTCCACTTCTTTAATATATTTTCTGAAAACATTATTACTGTATAATATTTTTCAAGTTATTAAAAAGTAAACGCAAATAATATAAAATACAATAATATTAATGGCTTTATTTCACAATATTTATCAAACTTCAACCTTTTAAGTCAATCAATTAATCATTTTCTTCCGATACTATTTTATTAAACTATCATTTTTTCATTATTTTCGATTCAATCTCAATGGAAAAGTTTGAATTACATTTTTTCGACCTTTTATATTATTTAGACCTCTCTTTTATAAAATTGTGCAAATCTATCAAGTTTCAAAATATTAAACTGTTTACATTAGAAACTTTCCATTCTATTATAGATTAATTTCCGTTTCATTTTTGCATTGAGTAATATTTTTTTCTTGCGGTTCAATCAAATTAACTTAATTATACTCAAGTTGAGGCTCAATTATTTTTTTAAGTTTGAATAAATGAGCAAATCCTTTAAATTTGGCTCTATACTAATATCTTCTAGATTCATGGATACAAAATTACTTCAATATGACAAATACTACTATAACTTAGTTTTCTATAAATTCTCATCTAAACACCTATGAAAGTATATCGAAAATTTTAGAATCTCGGGTCTCGATCGTCAATTACTACACTCGACCATTGTCTTCAACTATGATCATTAACTTTGAGATCGAGTATTGATCGGTTATCGAACAAATCTTCAAATTTCTTCAACTTTAAATTCGATAGCACAATCAAAAAATCCCAGAAACCAATCATTTTAAAAAGTGTATTGTTTTTTATATACAGTAAATGAACATTTTCGTAGTTTTTATTCAAAATTACACGTTTTTATCATTTGAAAGGAAAAATATTCATATGATATATAATTATTGTCATAATTGCCCACATGATTTTGGCAGTTTCTACACACATGCTGTTAGTATTTTTGAAGGAACCAAATTTATGAGTTGAAGGTAGTTTGGGACCGACATCAAATTGGAGTCACAAGATTATATTCAAAAGTGTTTAGGTAATAACCTAGCTGAATCGCTCAGACAAATTCTGCATAAATTTTCAAATTTTTACATTTCGAGTCCAAAGGACACTAAAAATGATTGGACACGTGTATTTTTGTTTGGCTAAAAAAGTTTTATTTCAAGAGCTACAGCCCCTCATACTTGAAAAATTCCAAAGTTCAAATAATTATAACTTTCATATTTAAAGACATATGATCATGTTAATACCACCAAAATTAAGCTTTTTAAATGCACTTCAAATTGGCTTATTTGAGTTTTTGATTTGTAGTCATTCAGATAAATGCCATCCAAATAATTGAGTTTAATATCCTATTAAACTTCAAAAAGACAAGGAACCCAATAATCAAAGTATTTTATTTCTTAGTTTCTATGAAATTTTGCACTCGCCCGCATCCAAAAAATAAATATAAGTTGCAAAGCCTCATCGCTTGACGATCGTTTTATAGCGATATTATTTAAATTGTTTTACAATAGGATTTTTTCTTCGCATATTAATTCAATCCACTGTTAGAACGATTGAGGGTAATCTATCAAAATATTTTAAAACATTTAAATTTTGGCCCAAATCGTGTTATACACACTCTCGTCATTTTGCTCGCCATTGGGTGGAGTATTTCTAGTTCAGATACCGATACTATCAAAGCAAACGATCTATAATTTCTTCAATTTTCCATTGTGTGCAATAAATATTTATATTTTAAATAACAAATTTTAAATGGTGTCAAAAAAAGCTAAACGTATTTCCCGGAAAAATAATCTGAGGTAAAAACGATTATTCTGCAATCTTTCACTTATTATACAAACAGCAGTATTATAGATTAATCCGGTAATTCATTTATATTTAACAATTCCTTAATTTCAAGTGAAAATTATTTTTTGTGCAAAACTTGGTCATTAATTAGAGAGCATTTCTTAAATTATTCTTTAATTAAATCTATTCACATCAATTATTTTTTCTGACAAATTTATCTAAATCAATTGATAAAATCATGATTAAATCCAAATCTTCAAAACAAATAACAATTTTTTATTTTCCGAACAAATTTAAATTAACAAATTTTTCTTTCTCAAAAATTAAATGTATGGCCCAACTACTTATTACTAAAAGTTCTTTAAAAGAAATGATTGTTTGAGGCATATAATGAAAAATTATAAAATTCAAAGGATAGATAAGCAGGGGATTGAAGGAGGTTTTGCGCCCTACAGTCAAAGCCAAAAAACAGTCCCTCTCCCCAAAATTTATGAAAAAACTTGTTAGTTTTAATAATAGTTTTCCTTTATTTTTCAATTATTTTCAAAAAATTTGGTAAAACATTTTAATAAAAATTTAAAATAATTTTAAGAAATCCTTGAAAATTTGAGAGCAGTTTCAGAAAATATTGCTTCATTAAAACAAACAGTTTTGAAACATTTGACCTTCATTCTGGTAAAGCTACACCATTCTTCAAAATTTAACTTTCTTATCTTTGATTCATAATAACTTCAAATGGATTTCATCGCTTTTATTGTTAGACAAAATAACATTTTCTACAGACACTAATTATGATCGAATTTATTTTTATTCTAAATTATCTCACATTACTAATTGTTTGAAAGTCAATTATTTTAAAAAAAATTTATTCTTCCGAATTTATTGAGAAATTGGTTGTCGACAGATGGATATTTGTTTCAACATTCAAATATTCCATTCAAATATTCCATTCAAATATTCCATTAAAATCAAGTTTGTTCATTAAAGTATAAAAAAGTTCACTCCCAACAGATGGTTCACTTCGAATACATACAGGTATTTCCAATTGTTTGACAAAATCAAAACTGTGACAGTATTATGAACTTTATTAACTCGTGTATAACTTTTACCCACTTTTAGATTTCTTACTAATCAAAGCAAGTGGTATAAGTTCATGACTGCTAATAATACAAAATTTTTATAGACCAGTATTTCCGGTATCTTTCGCTTTAATGTTTTTGAGTAGATTCGTGTAAAGACTAAGATTGCAGGCTAATTGAGATTGTCTTTGATTTGTTGGCTCTTTTAATACAACAATTAGTTGTGTTGGAGAAGTTCTTTTTCTCATAACATACTATATTGTACAAGTATAACAGATAAGCACAACAATTGATTTCTTTTTAAATAATGTTTCTCACAGTCATGTTTCCTGCCATTAAACAAGAGTACAATATCAGTAATAATATCCAATGTTAATGATAATACAGTATCTGATACAAACCCAAATATTGTGATCCTTAAATGATAGATAGATCCTCTCTTTTCGCAGTTAGTTATCGATATTTTAATTATAACAACATTTTTCAAAACTTTTAGAGTTCAATGTTTTTATTTTTATACATATCATTTGCTGTTCGCCTTATACAACTATTTCAGTAGATATTTACAAAAAACACTGTTTTTACTCAAAATTCCTAAAACTCAAGGCGTATTGTTTTATTGTTTTCAAAACAACAAGTAATGCAATCAAATGACCACACTTTTGAACGCCCTATAAGTAAATATGAAGAAAATTGTGCAAACTCTTAACAAAGTGCCAATAAGTGCAATGTTTGGTGTGATCTTACTATTTGAATGCAAGTGTGAGACACTGTCATATCATGGTCTGTCTCACATTTGTTCAAATTTTATGGGTTGATCCGAGTTTCCGGTGTTTAAATCGTTGGTAATTTAGATGTCAAATCTTTTGTTAAGTTCAGCGTCTTTTCAGGTGTTTTCTCTCTCATGTACTATAATAGCCGTTGGGCTCGACGTAACTCACATTTATCTATTCCTAACTTTTTATGTGTTAATAGTTTTATATTTATGATACACTTTTGAACTCTACAGTTACTCAACATTTCGATTAATTTTGAATATTCCCAACGTTTAGTTGATAGACAAACAAATAAGTAAACGAAACAATTGAGTCCAACTATAAGTTAATAACTTAAATAATGTTATATTTTAAGATAATTCAAGAGCATTATAAATAAGGAACCGTTATTTTAATAACATATCTCTAGTAGAATAATCCCACACTAAACTATCCTAATATTAAGTTCATGCAAAGTCACCTTTTTTACATGTATTATTAGTATTGATTCATATTCACTCAAACTCCTATTCATTACACAAATGCACTCAAAAATATAAACAGTTGGTATCCTGCATGTGAGACAGGACAACAACACGAATAATTTAATAAATTGATTTATGCATAGATCGTCAGCTTTATCTACTCTATTGTATACTCGCATACAACTACTCATTGATTGAGCCACTTTACATACAGGTAGATCAAAATAGCTCTTTTCATAGAAAACCTATTTAAAGATTCATACTTTCTGTAGTGGTAGCCATTGTCGTACGTAACCATCATATATCAATCTATAAATCTTCGAAAGTTAGACCTTAAATAAGATTGTTCACATTTAACTCAAAGACTACTGAAAGCTATATATTTTGAAGGATATTAAAAGGTTTATTTTTGCATTCAGTCATTGAAATGCGTTTTTGACCGCTCTCAAACATTACTGACAGCACATTCGTATGAAATCAGATTTACAAGATTAACAACAAAATTCAATAATCATCATGAGTACTTGCTTTTTTTTATACAAATCTTCATTTCTGGCCTAAATATCCAGTTTAAGTTTCAAAAAATAATTTATATATACAAATATAATATAAATAGAGACAATTCGGGCTTTGAGAGCTGACTAACTTCAAATTTCAGTTGAATTTGAATTCCTTTGAAACATATTCCATAGAATTCTGTGATTATATGCAGCAAATACGCTGATTAAATCAAACTCAATTAATATTGAATGATTTATGAGCAATTAAGGGATTCTAAGTCTTTGCCTCAATTCTAACTTCATTTGATTCCTAATTAAACATACTGTAAGTGTGAATTACATAAAAATTAGTCGAACAGAAATTCAAGTTCATATCAGTTATTGTTCGATCATTAGAGGGGTTTTCCAATAATCATTTTATTTATAGCTTTGATTGTTAGTTTATTGTTGACTTACTTATATAAAATCAGCATGCTAATCTCTTCGCCTTGAGCACGAGCACGAGCACGAGAGCGAAGACTGCGCACTAAAATTTGGCCCAAAACATACTGTACACATGACTTTTGATTGCATTTTTTCAATATATTTTCCAATGGTTGTACTGCTAATCTGTTACTCAATTTTTCACATAAAAATCTAATTTTTTTGCTATTAAGTAATTTTATTTTGATTAATTTCAGACGTTTCTGATCGCAGGTCTAAAGATTGAATACTGGAATCCACTTCATGATAACATTGTTATTTGGTTTGGTATTGTTGAAGGCATACTTTTACCGATAGCTCTATACATAACTGATGACCCATTTAGAAAAGCTGTTAAGCGTTCGTTCCACAGAAATAATTATAAATGTTCTGATTTTAGTAAAAGTAAGAATGAGTTTACATTAAAAATAGACTTAATTAGATTATCAAACTCGACATTATTTATAAATATATAAAAATTAATGATTGTTATTATGCAACACAAAAGGCAGTGATGGACCGTTTCCGCTATATTTCAACGATTTTGCACTAATCGATAAGCCATATGTGGGAGTAATGAGTTCAATACCAAATGCAAAACTTAATACAAATACTACTGCTCTGACAGTGGTTTCTAACTATAGGCGTTCTTCATTGAGAACCACTGATAAACATAGACGAAAACAAGAACAAACTAATTACCAATTAATGCAAACAAATAATAAATGTTTATCTTCATTACGCAAATCAAAATCACAGAAAACTAATGACAGATATATGTTTCTAAGCATTTATGGCGTCGATAAAGTAATACCTGTTAATAAAGAGACCATCAATTTTAGCAATCAATCGAATTCATCAAATCCTTACTATTTGAACAGTACAACGATATCAACTTTAGCCGCTTCTGACGGCTCTATTAGAAAAGATAAATTCAATTCTATCGAAAACAAATCGATAATTGATGATAAAGTATGGTATAGTTCTAATAGTGCTAATTCTAATGAAGACACTTCTTCTTGTAAAAGTAAAGTTAGGATTGATAGTAAAATAAAACCTAATTTAGATGAGGATCATATATATGCCACACTATCTGAAACATTTAGTGTTAGATCAACTTTATCTGATAAGAGACAACTGCAATCATTGCAACCATTTGAACAATTTGAACCATTTGAACAATTGCAAAATCAAAACATAAACTCTCAAATTGCATATAATCAGCCAATTATACAAAATAGTATTATTTATTTAAATCAAAATTACGCTAAAAGTGGAACTGCGAGTGTTGATGAACTCTCATTAAGTGGGCTCTCATTCACCACTATAGCTAATGATGATTTTGAATTCACAAAAGGAGAACAATCTGTGACCACAACAATAGATAGGGCTAATAATCATTATATCAGTGATCATCTTAATGATAGCAGTTCTGTATCCTCCGGCTCTTATTCAGTGGATCAACAATTAAATAGAAGCCATATTTATGACAATTATGCCTTTGAATATGAGAAAGAACTCAATTCTCACATAGCCTCAGGTCTTCATATAAGTTCCTCAGTTTCTTCCATAAATTCTCCTCAAATACGTTACAGTGATTTTGCGGACAAATCAAGTAATTCTACTTATCATAAGAGAAGAGGCAGACAATCGTTTTCAACTTCTGACATTCATAAACTTGATTCATTAGAAGCAATCAATTGCAATCACAGTATCGATAATAATATTAATACTTCTAATTATATCGATTATGATAACTGTGAATCGAGTACATCTCCAATCATTCCAAGTAAAACTTTAAGTCAAACCAATCTATTGCTTTCAGTTGAAAATAATTGTCATTCCTTAACAACACATAAACAGAGGTCTCAAATAAATGAAAGACAATTTACTTCATGCCAACTCTATAATACACAAAGTGGTGATAGTATGACTACTTCATGCAATTTACATAATCAATTCTCTGATCCATTCAAAATAAAAGACGGAAAACTTTCTGCTCTAATGCAACCCAATTCTTATGTCAGTCGCGCTAAATTGCAAACACGTATTCAAAAATATAATAAAGTCTGCAAAAGAGATGAACAAATTTATTCAACAAATAAACAATTCATTTATCAAAAAACGAGTCAAAATAATAATCAATTTGACAGTCAATCAGTTCGAAGTATTGATATCAAACCGATTGTAAGTCTTAAGGGAATCAATAGAATTGGTAGTTATGGTCAAGAGTGGTATCTCAATAAATCAATGCCGAATCTGACGGATAGCACAGTTACAGCTAGTTATCGTTCAACTTCTCCTTCACCGGTATTCTCGCCTCTATATAATAAACATTTCAATTCTATTCAACCGCAAACTCACAAATAATTGCATTCATTGTTTCAATTCATTTCCTAACAAACAATTCCAGTTTTTTTATTCGATAATTTATCAAAATAATTGTTATTTAATTTTATGTACCAGAATATTGACAAAAATAAATATAACTTGTTTTATATTTAAATAGTTAATTGAGAATCTGTATGCGTAAACGAATAATAATTATACGGAGTGTCCCCAACCAAAAGTATAGTCTAAATCCTTGAAAAAACTTTTCTTACTCAGCTTAGACAGAGTTAACTCAGGTTTTAAGGCTATACTTTTCGTTGGGACACACAGTATGTTTTCGGTCATATGAGGGTCAATTCATTTTCCGATATACACTATAGTTAAGTGTAATGTAAATTACTTGCTAAAGGGACACCTCTTCACTTCAATTTGAGGCAACTTTATTAATCAAATAAAGAAAGGAAACTCAGACTTTAAATGACCAATTTTTTTAAGTGGATGTTATATCAGCAATTTCTTTCTCCACTTACAATCTAATTGAATCAAGTAATTAACTTTTCTCATCAATTATGAGTCATAATCAAATAGAAAAGGAAGGACCGACAATTTTTTGGAAACTTTCTATTTAAAGATAATGTTGTAACATTCTAAACGTTATATACTAAACGTTATATACTAAGAGATATTCCAACTTCCACAAAACTAAAACACTGATAAAAAGTAACATTTATAAGTTACAACAGATAGATTATACCTCTAAGTTATTTATTTTTAGTTTCAGGTTATAAATATTCGATCATTATTTGCTACAAATACAGTAACTTTTCAAGTTTCAAGTATTCCAAATTAATGTCAGATCATATTTATTTATTCAATTATTTTCATATTAATTAGATATTCTGTTCTCAAATAAAAACATAATTTAATTCCGGGACTCGAAACTCGATTCTGGAATGTCTGACAACATTTAACTTATTATTGTTATGTTTTATACAATCAAAATTGATTGCATTGCGTTTTGTCTCAATTAATTAATGATCAAAATAAATAAGTTTATATCAATTGTAAGTTAATAATATATTTTCTTATCTGTAAATAAATTGGTCGTAAACACTATTACAATAGATATATTTGATTTTTATCAAATATTAATATTGAAAATAAAGTTTATATCATTATTGTCTATATGATTGAGTTGATCGTTAATACTTTGACAATTATCTTCAGATACAGTAACATTTGGCGGTTCGTATACATTATCATTAATATTATTTTGTTCTAAACTATTGATCAGTTGATAGCAGTAATAATGAAAATTATTTTCTAACTCATAAAAAGCATTTATTGAGAGCTTTGATTTAGAATCAGAACAACTTCTATATAATGGAAATCTTAGGATCGGCCCAAAGAATGAAATTGAAATGAATTGTCCCTTAAGTTGTTTGAGAACACGCGAGACTTCGTTTAATACTGATTTGACACGTATTTTGTTTGTATTTGAGATATTCCACTGACTCTTCTCTTGTGTAAGCATTGCATCGATAGTTGCTTTTTCAATAACAACATCAAAACTTTCATTTTCGAATAATAGCTGACAGCAATCCATTTTTGACCATTTCATTTGTGAACATTTATCACAATGTAATTCCATTAAAGATATTACGGATTCAGAATAGTCTATATTATGTATGTTCTCAAACCCATCGCTAAACATTTGTTCACTTAATAAACTATTACCACAACCTTTAATAATAATAATTATATAAATATCAAATAACATCATCAATAACAATATATCGATAACAAATTAAATAGTTTATCAAAATAATTAAATCAGTGGTAATAAAATCAGTGGTCGAATGGATTGGAATAAGCCCTCAATCATTGATCAAAAT
>JAQFXV010001850.1:0-12025 GCA_034694065.1 Camisia spinifer | reverse complement strand
TCAATTTAGTGAAATAAAAGTTTGTTACCTGACTATTAATATTTGAAAATCAAAATCTAAGTAAACTTTAGGTGTAACCTATGATTATTAACAAACATTGCATTACTAATAAACATGACTTTTATTTTTTTATATATTTTCTTTAGAGTTAACTTCCTTAGTATTGAACTCAAGAGAATTAAAAAAGTTTTAAAAATAAATCTTCGTTTCAAACTTTGTGTGTTTTATCTATCATTTATGAAGTTTGAAACTATAAGTGTTTTACTTAAAAATTTGAGCCCTAAAAAGTTAGCTTCTTATCCCTTAGCAAATTTCAAAGTCCCTTAATTGTACTTTAGAAGGAGTTCAAAAAGTTTGAAATTTTATACAAA
The DNA here is from genome assembly GCA_034694065.1 of Camisia spinifer. Classification (NCBI taxonomy): domain Eukaryota; kingdom Metazoa; phylum Arthropoda; class Arachnida; order Sarcoptiformes; family Camisiidae; genus Camisia; species Camisia spinifer. The sequence goes on along the minus strand of JAQFXV010001850.1, from coordinate 11,654 downwards.
AGAAGTTTATGGAAATCACTATCAATCGAAATGCTTGATTAGCTCACGAGTCAAATCAAGTCGTGAATGTCTAAATTTAATCTCAAAACAGTTTTGACTAAAGCTTCAAATTTTTTGGCTAACATCAAATTTGTGAGCATTCAAGCCTTGAGATAAATTGTAAATCACGAATCACTTGATGGGCATCTTTTGCTTTTAATATACTTTCAATGTGTGGTGTTTTTCATGTCTTCTCATAAATAAAGTTGAAAAGCGAATAATTTGGAAAATTGGTGGAATCGAAACTTCTTTTGTTTGTCATCTGAAGCTAATAAATCATAAACATTAGCTGAAAAGAATTCTATAGAAATAAGGGTCGTTTTACAATACTATGCTTACATAATACAAACTAAAGTGCTTTTCAATCATATTGTCACCAGAATTCCTTACCAAACAGACTTTTGTTATTTTTGTATCAATTAACTTATTATATGTTTTCCTTTTGAACGACACAAAGCTTCCAACGAGAAGTCAATATTGCAAGTCATGAATCAAATCAGCTTTAGAAAAGATCACGGTTTACACAAGTATTGTATGAATATTATTAACACAATAAACAACACAGAAATGCTCTTTTGGACGAATTGTGAAATTATGACTTATGACTCGACTTTTTCTCTGCTTTACTTCCCTTTTAAAGCATAAAAAATTTGCTTCCCTTGTTTGAGGTTTAAATAGTAGTTGAATTTTAGAATAATAAATCAAATTTTCTCATTGGTATGAATGTAAATAATTTTTACTGTTAAGATAAGATAATAGCTCATGTAATTGAAGTAACTTTAAGTTAATCAATAAAACCTAAGTAAAGCCATGCATAGCCCTCAGCCTCTCCTCTTCGCGAACTCATAAACTCGGATCTCATGCCATAATAAATACTATCTATTAATTTCAATTTCTCGTGATTACGTGTATCCCCTTTTCTTAACTGTTGTTAATGTCATGCAAATACCTCGTTGTCAGTCTTTTTCATTTCAAGTTTTATCGGTTACTTACACACAAGTGAACTAAACAAAAAATACTATTAGAAAATCTTATGCCTTTACCCGTATCATAGGATGTGATGGTGGTATTATCACATTTGTATGAACCTAGATGATGATTATTTTTTCATGAAATCCTTTACCACATAAACTTAAGTGTCAAATTGAAGTCCGAGATATCTCAGCCCAAAATCTTACTTCCGCAGATGTAAAAGTCTAAATCTTATTTTTAAAATAAAGCTATATCTTAATGTTGTCAAAAATTTTGAAAACTATAAATTATTCGGAAAGTGTGGTTAAATCACGAACATTAATCTGACTTAATTTACTTGTGATTCAGTTGAGTGAATGTCTATCACACGAGAATTAATGAAAGTTTAACTTTGAAAGTTTCCTCAATTAAAGGGAATCTCATAAACTTGTATTTATGTGTGAAAGTATTGGCCGTCATATTGAGACAAATAAATAATGATCTATTTAAAGCTATTAATATAGCTCTTTCTGTCGAATTAGTGATGCAGAAAAAAATTTCTTCGAATGAATAAAGAAGAAAGAGAATTATTTTTAATTGTATTGAAGTCTTTGTGCTGAAGGAAATTACATTCCATTTCTTCGATTCAGGTATCATTTTCTGTGAGATTTTACCATTTCGTCATAATAACAAACAAAATCCTAAAGTTTATGATTAGAGCTTTGTTTCAAAATTTTTGATTGTTTTATTAAATTGCTCTATTGTTTCATTCTTATAACTCCTCTCATTTTCAGACTTTGAATAGTTTTTAGTCTCAAAACTTTTCAGATTCAATATTGCAGTATTAAATTTGAACCTAACTTTTCGTGATTAGAGTTTCGTTGAAATCAAAGTGAACTAAACTTAATAGTTATTTACTATTTATAACAATATTTTTCAGTTCAAAAGATTTTTGTGCATAAAATTTACGAATCAGTGCATCTTCAAAAAGCGTTCTGTAAGAAACCGAAATGCATGAAAATTATTTATGAATTGCATTTTGTTATTAAAGTATTTTTTAAAGCAATTTTTTCGTATCGATCGAAAAGTAATTATTCATATGAATGCAAATACTATGAAAACAGGAGCAATCTGTTTATTACTCTGCGGTCATGTTTGTCCAAAATATTTACACAAACATATTTTTGATCAGCTCGATCTTTCTTGTTTTCTAATCCTTAACTTGCATTGAATTTCATTCCCCATTTTATCCATAACAATCATGAAAATCTAATCAAATATTTAGGTCCCTCACAGAGCTTAACTAAACTTAATCAATTTGAAGGTTAAGAACATTATTCAGTTTTAAGTATTTCAGAATTATTATCAAAATTAAATAATTACAAAAAGTCTAATATCGTGAAGAATCATAGATCTCTACACATTAATTATAAAATATATTTTTCAATATCTTAGAGTAAATTAAGTTAAAAATAATCATTATAATTGCTGTAATTATGAATAAATCAAAAATAAATGCTCAGATCCATCAACTGATAAGTCAATACTGATAAATAAAGAAGAGTTTTATTTTTCTTTGAGTGAACACTATTTCCGAGAAGTTTTAGTTTTTATTCAAGTGGAAGTTTTTTAAAATTAAGGCTCATTTATGTGAAGCGTTTCCAAGAATGTTCGCTATACAGCAGTTTAATTGTTTTTGAAATGGATGGTCAGGTTTGCACACTATTGTTGTTTTCAAGTATTTTCTTTATTTTTACTCTCATGTTGTTGAGCAATAAATTTGATAACTTGTTGCGACACAGGATTCTAACCTTCTGTTATTATAGTGAGTGAATATATAAGAAAAACACATTATATTTTATAATAGGTCTACTATTATTCCGATGACCACTGTTTGTGAGTTATTTCCCGGATTTAAGGCAGTCAGTGGTTTATTAGCTGTGTGAACATTTGGGTGGATGTATAAGAGTATAATATATTAAATACAAGACTTTTGTTTCCAAGAGCGTACATAAAAACATGTTGTTGTGAATTAGGCAAAATTCTAACTATTATTTTAAAAGTCAAATCGAATCGGTCTATAATATAATAAGAAAATATTTGAGATCATAAACAATTGATACTTTAATGGAAACCCGGGAATGAGAACTTCATTATGCTTAGAAACTGTTCAGAATATCATTACTTTTTACTTGATTGCATTTATTCGCATATCATAAATATTATTGAAAAATCTTAAATGTTTTCTCCGTTTCTAAATTCAAATTTCCTCATATTCTTGCGTCAGTTACACTTCGAGTAAAGCTTCATTCAAGTGTTTATTATACCACAAAAAATAGTTAATGAGCATTGCGTTCAAAAATTATATTTCAATAAGAAGCTGATGACCACTCAGAATCTGAATCAATGCAACTCATTTGTAATGAACAATAATTATTGTTTTTATTGTTTGAAACGCTGCTGAAATGGATACCAATGCTTCAAACATTTGAGTCAATACAACTTTTGCCTAATAAATGGGCTGATTTCGGATTTTTTACCTGACATGCAATAATGTTGATGACGACTGGATGACCCAAATAATAGTCTGAAGCTATCACGTCTGCGGATTATTTTTTTTCTCATGAATTCTGAAAGTATTTGTCTGATTTAACTGAATTCCTATTGAAATTAATTTTCTTGATCCAAATTTATGATGATCGACACCCAAAGCAATTTAATGGTTTAAAATGAAAAGTTCTTTCGAGAAATGAATTAAGAATTTGTTTTTTCATCTGTTATTCAGGATCTTTCATAGAAATTGTTTCAATAAATCAAATTTTCAAATTGTAAATCTTTTGATTGAGTCTCAAACTTCCGGGCTTACCATCAAAAATAGGCCTTATTATCAAAAAAGTTAAATATGTTCGATGAATAATCGGCGTATTTTATGTGGAGGTCCTTAAACTTTAAGACAGTAAACCCGAAAAGAATGCTCATTAGACGAGATCTTTAAAGCGTTAATGAGTTTGAATGATTTCTAACTAGTTCTTGAATATATAATGAAGAAATTTGATCACTCACAGTAATGGTTAATATCTTTTCTTTATTATTTGACACCAAATAAATTGCATTTCATGTGAAATAGTCGACAATAAAAAATTTTATATCATTAAATATCATTCTTGAAAAGTTATTCCTCTATAATAATAAAAAATCATTGGATTAAAATAAGGCTACGAATTATCTCAACATAAGTTCACGAATTGTTCATCTTTATGAAAAAAAGCCATAATTTCTTAATTGCAAAAAAGTTACATTTTAATAATCCATTAAATTTTTTACTATTTGAAAGCTCACGACTTGAACTGTTTATTTTTATCGATTACCATTGTTTGCATTGATCGACTTTGATGTCTAAGAATGTTGTGTTTTAAGTAAAGCTTATTTAGATTGAGTGACACGGTTTGGAGCAGAAACAAAATTCAAGTAAAAATTCATTATTTAAGAGAAGAAAAGAAAAGAGAATTTTGCTTATAGTTTGTGTTAATGCACTATTACAGGTAAGACACTATTGAATCTGGGTTCACATGACTGCCCAACTATTAAGTTCTGCTTATGTCTAACATAAGAAACTTTCGAATAACTATTTTCTCATGACCGATGAATACAAGGGTCAAGACCATAGTCAAAACATTGCAGTCCATGCATTCTCTCAGCTTTTCACTCAATTAATGTGTAATTAATTTCTTGTGTTTTTTCTTTACATTTATTTTTATCACGAGATTTAATAGTTATGATTTTTTTATTACTATTCTAAATGTGAAACTTTCAGTTGAAATGCTTCACTACTCAAATAAAAGTATTAATAATTACATGCTTTTCTCACTGAATCGATTGCAAAGATTGTCATTAAGTAACTTTTCAGTTATTTTTATTTTTGTTAATATTTAAGCTTAATATTATGTTTAAACTTAAATGAACTTAAAATTTGTTCTGAATAGTATTTATTTTTGAACGTAAATACATTTCGAAATAACTGTACTTTACTTGAAAATTAATATTTTTCATTTATTGAGACAAATTTGAAAGAAAACTCAAGCAATTATTCTATAAGATATTATATCTTTTTCATATAAATAATTGTTGAATACTCTTTTAAGCACGAGATGAGTTGTTCAAAAGAGAATAATAAAACGCATAAAGGGTTCATCAATCTCTTGATTGTCTGTTTTTGAATGAATTGTCCGCTTTGCCATTTAATACTCAAAAAAGCTATAGAATATATGATTTCCTATATCTCATTGTACATCATTAGCAATGATCTGCCAAATTGTAAATACAGTAATGCCAAAAAGGTTGCCTTATATAAATTGTAACAAAATAAGTCTGACCTCTTCTAACTCTTGAAAAGTTAGAATCTGTTTTGAAAAACTTGCGAATATGGCAGTCCTCACGATCGCATCGCTTATTTTGTTTCCGAAATTCTACCATAGCTTTCCAGCAATCAAATGATGAGAGTATTGCTTATATTTTTTCATTATATTCAAGCTTTATCTTAAACACGATGCACTTTTTCATAAGGGATTACTTAAAAACATATCCGCATTTTGTTTGCCTTAATTTACTTTGTAATTGACTATGTTTTTGAATAGGAAATGATCATCTCTCAGGAATTTTTTCTTTAAAATTCAGTCAATTTTTTTGATCAAATATTTTATTATTCATTTAATTTTGTTGTTGTGAACGATATTCACTTTTAACGCCGAATTAATGAATCATTGCATCAGAATTGTGCTTTTTTGTAAATTGTTTTTGTTTTTAAATTGAAATGTTTTTATCGTTAAAATAAATTAAATTCAGTCATTAAGCATAAGGATAAACAGTCATTCAAATATTTCGAAATAAGTAGATTAAACACTTAACTGATTGAAAATTGAAAAAACTAGAAAGAATTGAGTTTCATTATACTAGTACTGTATTAGAAATGACACCAATTAAGTTTTCACTTTTTAGTTATCGATACTGTAATCAAATCCTTTTTTACTTTTTAGTAATAAAAGATTCGAACTTCATTACGAATCAAAGATCACTCAAAATGGAAAATCCTTTAATTAACGGAATCTCCTTTTATCTAGAATTCAACTTAAATGAAATTAACTTTAATGAGTGGATGAATTGTGCAAAAACTCTATTTATGATATAATTTAATCGTTGTTTTACAGAAACATTTTGATAAGATTATAATTTTCTGTCCCTTAATATATTTAAGTTATATCATACCTGTAGTGAAATTTTAAGAAAATCCTATTATTATCTTTACTACAGGTATATTTACTATCGCTATACCTGTTCAGTACATCATTTGATGGTATAAGTGATTAATATTTTTCATGAAGTTTTCTATTTAATCATTTGATTAAAAAGTAGAGTATATATCACAACAAATTATAAGTAAATCAAAACAATGGAATAACTATAAGAAAGCGGAAGCAATAATTCATTCGCTGATTTTGATGCTGTCGACCGAAATCACGATGCGCTGTAAAACAAAATTTTGTATTATAATTGGTGTGATTGCCTCTATTAGTATTAACATTTTTCATAGCTGTCGGTCCATAAAACAGCACAACAGTATTAAAAACGAAATAATTTTAATGTCCTCTCCAGTATTGTTTCGCGTCCTCTTTTTTTTTGTTTGGCAGTGAATTTTTTTGAGAGTTTTCAAACAAAATTAAAAAAAATTTCAATGCAAGTTTTTGGAGTGTGAAGACCAGTGCATAGAATTTAAATTCTATTAACTAGAAGTGGATGCGAATATTTTTCACTATAGACTCGAGTTTATGACATGAAAAGAGAGGATTTCATATTATATAAAACTTTAATTAGTGAGGAAGAGCTTTGTGTCATTATACACACAAAACTAATACCTTAATCGTATGTTAGCTTAATGTCATATTTTTGAGTTCGTTTTCAGGACTACTCCAAAAGCCCTTCAGCCAAAACCCAGTGACTTGTTTCTTGTGAGACAAACATATTATACAAATGATTGAACATTCGCTTATCTGAATTTTTCAATCAGAAAATTATAATTTTAAACGTATAAACCATGACTTTTTAAATGAATTCGTTTTATTGAACGTCATATAATGCTATATTATTATTATTATTACGAGTTTAACTCTGGTGAGAAAGTCCTTGGATTCGTTCGTTAACATGAGTCGTTCGTTTTCTATAAACCATTATAACTTTTCACAAAATCGAAAAGAACAACTCAAATACGATTAACTATAGTTTAGACATAACTCCAAATTCTTAATCGCAAGTATAAGATTTCTATTCAAATGCACCGTCAAATTATAATTACAAATATATTTCACTGTATATTTTCAGCAACTTTTAATTGAAGCGTTGATTTTTTAGTGAGATATTTATACCTCAATTGTCAAAACTTAATTGCTTTTCTCAATGTTTTGGTGCTAAAAAAGAGTTTATGATTTATAACTTATTCCAAAAGTATATAAATTGAAGAAGTTATGCGGTCAAAAAATGAAGACATTTACATTATAATTCATTTCTGATCAATGAATATTCAATGTATTCAAAACGAATTTTTTAGTCTCTGTCCTGAATTTAATAAATATTTTTCTAGCTCTTCATTCGAGAAAAGAGGCAAACATTCAAAACTAGAACTAGTTTTTCATTGGGCATAAATTGCTTTTTATTAGTGTCAATAAAGCATATGCTGATATGAATCAGTATAGTTTTATTGATATTTTCACTCAAAATTCTGAAAGTAGTTTATAAAAACGCGATCAAAAGTCACACGTCGAGGAATATTCAGGCATAAGTTTCAAATACTTGAAAACAACTTGTTTTTTAGCAGAAAAAAATCCCATAAAAATTGTTCAGTTTAAACATATCACAAATGAACCGAATAATGGTTTTACCAAAATATGATCCTTATCTAATTTTGAACTTTTTTGTCCATTTTTAAAAAAAATGATACCAAAAATAAATAAATATTAAGGTCATTACAATGCGATTGAATATCATGATATTCTTCATAACTGCAATGAATTCAGATTTTGGATTCAGCTAACAATTAGATTGGATTTTGATGCAAAAGTTGGCACCAATTCTCCAAATATGGCATTCAGGCAAATGCTAAGTCATGAATGCATTCTGATATTAATTTACTCTCGAATTATAATTGAAACGTTAAAATAAAAAGTTAATGTTTCATAGATTGGGAACAGCCTTTTACTCATATTTATATCACGATATTTGTTTGATATTTAATATAGCGTTAATTCACCTCAATTTGATTTCGTTATTTATATTTTTTATTTAATTTTTTTCTATAAATAGAATGAGTTGAGTTGAGCCAACTTTTTTGCACATAAAAACTGCTTTATAATGGATGATCAAATCAAAATTTATGATACCGTGAGAGGTAATCAATCGTTCCTATATTATAATTCGACTCCAAACGGATACAATACCACAAATAGCTCTAAAATAAAAAGGTCTCATTGGAGTAATTTATTCACCTGGAAAAAGAAGGTGAAATCGTCACCGAATAGTATAATTAATTATCCCTTTCCTTATAATGATAATAATATGGGGAGAACTGCTATTTCACCAAAATATGGTTCAATATCAGCCGCCACTGGGATTGCGTACACATATGCACCGCCATCGGGAAGAGTTCCGCCGACAAATAGTTATGCACCGCCGCCAGCGATCAGACATTCCTCAGCCTCAACGACAACAATTCACGCATCAATAAAAACTTCTTCACCGAACAAACAGCAGAGAAACAGTTTATTTTACTCTCCCTGGGAATCACTTCATGATCAATCAGTTAACCACTACTCCGATCACTGCACGTGTGACACAAATGGTATCGTTGATACTTATTGTTCGGTTAATGAGAAACAAAATACTATTAGAGGACAATCTTCAAAAGCATTGCCAATGATTAAGTCGGCAAAAGATTCACTTCTGTCAAAGAGGTTTTCAAGAATGGATTTATATTCTCTCGAAGAAGAAAATAGTCCTCAAAAGCAAAATGAATTTAAGAGTAAATCAAGCGATTCGTTATATAAACCAAAGAATGATTCGCCACCACATCGTCTGAAGGGCTCTAAAAGCAGTACAACATTAAGTAGTAATCCTTATAAATCTGAGCTCATATCGAAAAGAGACAATTTATTGAGTGGTACGACGTCTGCAACAGTTAACGAACGATTCCTCAAATTTTTCAAGAAATCTTCAATAGATCCGTTTAATTCAATTGCATCGCGAAAGTCAATATTGGAGTGTGAAGTGAGTGCTTATGATCTCATAAAAAGGAATTTAAAGTCAACATCGCTTGAGGATGATATTGATGACAATCTGAGTGATAATGCAATTGAAAATGAGACTAATGTGGTTAATGTGAAAAACGCTTTCAAGTCTAACAGGAAGTCAATCAAATCTAAATCATTAATTAAAACCAACACTAATAGTCTTATATCCGGTTCTTCTGAGAGCGAGACAGGAGTCAATTCATCAGCAAATAATATACGAATCGCAGGTCATGGCATGCATTTCATACCAAAAATGCCGATTAGTTATAAATCAAAGCTAAACAATAGTGCCAACAATAAAGTCAATGACAAAACAAAAATTTACTCGACTTTCGACTCTATCACTGAGACTCCTGTTTCTTCTTTAACAAGTTCTTGGAATACAAGTTCAGACATTTCGAAAGAAATCATTGCTGTTCCCGAACCTGATTATGATACGGATGAGAATGATTTGGAGCAAATTTATTCAGAACCCGAAAACAATGTATCGAATTTCCAATATTTGAAAGTTTCATACTCTCCTCCCCTCACCTGCAAAAGAATAAGTAATGGCACGAAACAGAATACTGTCATTTATGAAAAAATTGTGGCCAAAAATATATTATCATCTAATGAACAATACTCTAAACTAAATTATTTGAAGAATGATAACCGATATATCGATAACAGTGAAATAGTCTCGAATGATATCGAAACCGATAATAGGATTAATCCACAAAATGAAGAATATATGGGATTGCCATACAGTTCATCTGTTTTGGGTATATCTCAATCCTATCCTCCACCCCCTCCTCCCCCATGTTTACCCCCAACACCTCTCCCGATTACTTATAAAAGTGCATTAAAACCAAGTTCGATGACTCCGAATGTGACTTCATATCAATGCGAGCTTAAAGATAAACTCAATTCTGGTGTTAAGTCTATTTTAAAGAAGACACTAATAATTAACGATAACTACTCAATGAAACGAAATTTTACAAAATGTGAAAATGATATCATACTTAATGAAAGGCCTTCAGAGACTTGTGATTATTTGGAAGCCTATAAAGAGTTCAAAGAATCTCGTTTAAAGGGTGGCCGACATCGTAAACATGTGCACTTTAAATCACAATTCGATGACACGCTTATAATTGATCACATCAGAGAAACTATTATAGAAGTCGACGAAATTGATGAACCAATTTATGATGACGTACAACTTCCCTCTTTGATGAATAGTGATTATAGCTTTTGTGAAACAAGTTCATTAAATGGTCAAAACGATATCGATGATAAATCTAATGATCACCAATCGGGAGAAGACCTAAATCCATCATCTTATTCAACATCTAGTGTTATAACAAAGAATGCTTCAGATCGTAATGCAATGGATAAAGAAAAGGAAATGATCGAGTTTTGTGAATTTGATCCAAGTATGTTATGATTATTAGCTTTATTATTCAAATTATTTAATATGCATTCAATACAATAACTCTTATTTTCCTTATCAAAACTCCAATCATTAGTTTAATCTTTCATTCAAATAATCTATTTATGTTGCGCTACATAAAAAGGAATTTTTACAGTTAAACAATTATAATCCTTTTCTCATTGAATATGATAGAAATTGATGGAAAAGTGATTTACTCCTACTTATTGTTCGTTTTGCATTAAATAAAGATATTTTCTATTGAGCTCTTTCCCCATCACTTTAAATCTATCCTTTTGACACATTTTACAATCGCCATAAAACGATTTCATTGATCTTTTTCAACTTTCAAAAGCTGAGTTTGAGTTAATGCTTGAAATTGAGGGCAGTCTCACCTAAATTAAGTCTCACCATAGAATTATTTCTCTCTTCTCGACAATAAATAATAATTATTACAAAAAAGTCAAAATTGATTTCAAGGATAGCTTCTGTGATGAGAATTGGAGGATAAAAAGTGTTTTTCTAATCTATAGTGTAAATGTTGTCTCTGTTGGTTATTCAGCAATAAAAAGTAATTCTTTAAAAATTTAATACTGAATTCAGAGCCTTGTCTTTTGAGAACAACTTCAAAAGTATAATCCGTTTAACATGAGAGCCATTACTCTACTTTCATTTCGTGACAGAATTAATCACTTGAAATGAAAAGCTCGGTATAACACACAAAAAACATGTTAGAAAGTAAAGTTATATAAGACCTTGAATAATAAGCCTTAAACATCATTTCAATCTCAACTTTTTGTTATGATATCTTTGAAATGCTCTTCAAAAAGTGAAAAAGTGAAAAAATTAAGCACACCTTTCACAAACATTCTTAATAAGAGTGGATCTGTTTATTATGCATGCGATCATAAATTATTATCATA
>JAQFXV010001849.1:0-12026 GCA_034694065.1 Camisia spinifer | reverse complement strand
CTTTATTTATCTATTGCTTGAATAGAATGAATTATGCTTTAAAAGAAAATGATTAGAAATGAACTCAATGTTGGAAACAGAGTGAGTTGGAGTGAAGAACTTTGAGTTGGAAGGAAGAGGAGTAGAGAATATGTATCCGAACATAGGTTGAGACTTGCATTTGAATAATATTATAATAATGTATTTAGGGTTAGACTGGACTTTCATGACATGAGATGCCATTTGATTGGTAACGAAAAACTGGTTGCATGAGTAAAAGATAGCTGAATAAAAGTGTGTAACGAATTGGATTGATTCGATCATATCTTCAATTCTCGATCTTTTATGCCTGATTGCAATTTTAGTTATGGGAAAAGTCTGCGAACTATTTCAGTATAAGATTATACTTTCTTTTGAGTCTGTTTTGTATGAGTTTTGAGTCGTTTATAGAATAGAACTTTAGTTTCGTTCATCCAATTCGTATTGCCAGAGATTATTGTGCATCGCTTTTGTTGATAAATCCACTTATTCCTTATATTCTTTATATTCTTTATTCCGAATAACATATAGAGTACATATATCGGCAAACTATATAAAACTATATCAAATCCTATTGTCCTAAATAACATTTCGGAGGCTTACGGATGCTCTCAATTTAGGCTCAATTCTGGAATACAATACAACACAATTGATCCGTTAGAGAATGCGGACCAACCTATCAATGAATGTGTTGTCTCTTTCATTGTCACCCATTCTATTACATCCTTTTTTCCCGCTTTTCTGTTTTTGACTCCAACTTATTAGACGGCATCAAATGAACAATTCATAGTTATACTTGTGTCACATGAATCACTCTCAACATATCATACTTGTAAAAGTGGTCTAATTATTATCGCCATTCTCTCCACTTATTCCAATCCTAACTTATTTTTGTCACTCTTATAGCTCAATATTCATTGTTTTTCTCACTTCGCTCTTTAGTTTAATTCATTTTAACTCATTCTTAAATCTTTACAAATGTTAAGCACAGATTATTTTCTTTTCATTATTGGTTTTTTCCTTTCCAAATACTGGTTATAATTTATGACTATAACGCCATTATATAATTAGCTCAATCTTTGATTTTTTTTATTAAAAACAAATTTTTTGTTCAATTTCCAAATTCTTCAGACGTTCTCAAAATTATGTTTAGAAATATGCAGTATTTCTTATTTTTACTCATATTTTGAGAAAATATTTTGTCGGCTTATCTTGAATTTCCTTCAAAAACCCTTTTGAGAATTAATTATTTTTTAGAGAAAAGCTTATCATTTATCAAAACTTGAAAATCATCGCATTTTAATTTATGGAATATAAGGCTTAAATAATGTATGAAAACCTGTATATCTCGTGTTTTGTAATTCTGATAAAAAGGAATTGTCGTTCATTTAAAATGATGTTCTGTTTATTTCAATATAAAATCCTGTTTAAAGTGTTTATAATGAATATTTTTAATTATTTCTCTCATCACAACTTGGATTTTTTGAACACATTTTTTACAAAATGCCAAACCATAGCATTTGGAGATCTTTACAGATTGTCTTCATTGAGAGGCTTTTATAGTTAGAATAATTTCCCATTTTGTAAAAAATTTGCTAAAAAAATAGAAGTTGTGAAAAGAAAAAAATTCAAAAATATTCATTATAAACATTACGCAAGTTGAGAAATGTTTAAAATTTGTATTAAACCTGTTTAAAGTGATTAAAAATTCGAAAGTGTAGTTGAGATTTAGTTGAGATTTTGATTTATAGTAATTTAAGAAATAATAAAAAACTTTGCCTTAGTTGACGCGCCTGTGAAGCGGGCAAAGGGCAGGTCTTGTAAAAAGTTGTGCAGAATATGGGACTATTGGAACGATTGCTGCACTGACTCGTCAGGTAGTGAATTGGTGTGGCATCGACTTACTCCCTAACAAAGTCGAATTGACTCTCTCTTACTCTCTGACTCTCTTCGCAAGCATGACATGTTAGCTTTGCTTCGCTTCAGACTTCAGGCATCAGACGATTGAGAGAACACCTCAACTACAGTATAGTTATCGTTCAGTTTAATTCTTCATTGTATTCAAATATACATCACTCTCACAATAAACTCAATGGAATGCTTAAATTGTGTGAAGCATTACTTTAATACTACATCAAGTTTTGCAATTTTATTGATCTCTTATTTGCTAACATTTTTGAAAACTCGATAACATTTTTGTCACTTCGTTTGATAAACGGACTGACAGTCGAGTGCACTTATCGTTTTGTTGTGTATTCCTATGTTTTTATGTCTATATTTATCATTTTTATAGACCGTCTCTAATGTTATCGCTTATGTCAAAACTTCTCTTACTTTTATATTTTGTGTTATAATACGGAAACATTTAAATATTAATCAGTTGTCTCATAACTCACTAATTATTAATATTATTTTCTTGTCTGAAGATTTGTTTGAGTGAAAAACTTATAACTAAAATATTGATTTCGAAATTGTTTTGATTATGAGATTAAAGTTATGGTTAAAATGCCAGCCATTCGTTGTCGAACAAATGATATTTCATTCTGTAGCGCAAAACGCATTAACTTTAAGGTGAGTTGACTTTAATTACATTGAAAATGAATAAATATTTATAGCATTCATTTGATTGTCAAGCTTTAGGCATGTTTATTGTTTGTCAGATAACTATTATAAAACATTTTTGGCACTAACTATAGATTCTATCTTTTAATGTGATTTTTATTATCGTTTTGCTCAATATTATTCAAATTGATTTCATTTATATTCTTATTTATATAATTAAATGAAATCACATTATCTTAAATATATTCTCATTTATGAGTTTGTAAAGGATAATCAAATTTGTTTGAAATGCTCATTAAAAATAGTGATACAAATCAGGCAGATGTGAAATAACTTAAATGGTTTATATATAGAGGTAATAAAAGCGCAACTGTTACACACCTGACAAAAGTGGACGCGTTTTCTCTCAAGATTCAGATTAAAGTCAAGTATAACTTATGAAAGCTTAGGCACAAACTTTGTCCAACTTTAAGTCCCCAAATGTGAAACTTTATATCGTTTCATTGCTCGTATGTTTGTATTCGTACCAAATCATAGTTCTTATACCTCTCGTTCTCATTCTCTCCGTATGTGATCTGTAAAACCAAACCAAACAATCCGTGCGAAGACTAGAATGAGCTGAATTTGAGCGAAAATCCGGTATGGATTTAGGGCTTTAGTTATTCTTGAGCTATAAATGCATTTCAATAGATGTGCCGATATATTGTCGATTACCTATTGTCTGAATATGGAATTCTCAGTTGGACAACATTGCAATGCATTGCATTCGGTTTAATGTTTGCTTTCGCTTAAAGTGCTCTCAAAAAAGAAAGGATAAGAACTTTCTTTTGTAGTCGGGATAACTTTTTCTGACAGCAACCTTGAGAGCGAATTACTTTCTCACCTAAGGATCACTTGTATCAAAATTCGTTACTCTTCTATTCTTAACAAGACTTACTTAACCGAAACTATATCTCAATTTTAGTTCCATTTTCACACAAAGTCGAAAAGACAAACCTTCTGATCATTCATTTATTGAATTTCGTTCTCTTTAGTCTATATCAAAATTTTACTTTAGTTTTCATGAACATAATGAACAAATTACGTGAGTTTTATCATCTATAAAGTTATGTTCAATATTGAGTCTGTTGTTTGTTCGCAAATCTATTTTTAAAATCATTAATTTGTTGCTAAAACTTAGATAAATATTTTAGTGACATATTATTAATTACACTTTGATTTTTCATATTATGGCGAATGAAATTACTCTTTATTCCAATCAATTTTGAATTTATGCAAAACAAATAAAATTAATGCTCAAAACACATTGTTTTGAGTAAAGAATCAAATTATTCATTAATAAGAATATTTGCAAACACTCGCGATTCTCACAAATTAATTATATATAAATTAATTAATGTATGTATGCATACAATACAGGTATCTGAGAGTCAGACTCAGAGCTTTTGTATCACATTTTATATGCAATCCTCAAAAGTTCTTTAATTAATCTGTAATATTAGAAACAAATTTTAAGCTGATTTAGGATTTTGTGGATTTTAATTGGGATTTTGTTCATAAAATTCTGCTTTTGATACGAAATTAGATTTTTCTTTTTGTGTTTTAGACAATAAATTTGAAAAGTTTTAAGTTTTAATTAAGCTGATAATCATTTTATTACGATTTTCAGCAAAACTCATTCCGAATTCCGATCCAAAAACTCAAGGTTTCGATTGAAGTTATAAAGAATTGCTTCAATTCTTTCATATATTTAAAGGTTGAATTAAAACTCTAATAATTGTATTTGAAATGTTTTAACGACTAAATGAGCTTCAGATTAAAGCACAGAAGATATTGGAACTGATTAACAGCTAATAAAAAATGACAGTACTTTTACATTTAAAATTTTGAATATTCGAGGATTAGTTTTATCAATAAAAGGTTGAACTTAAAGGTTAGTTTTAAAACTTTCAAATTTGATTAAAGGTCAATATAATACAGTATTTTTCAGAACAGAATTTCTCACATTCTTCACAAACATAGATTTTCAAATTTTTATATTGGATTCAATTTTTCAAAAATAGTTTAACATCACATAATTCTTTAAAAATATTTATAATTTGATGCTTTCAAATATTAATCAAAATATCCCCGTTTATAATTCTATTTAATTTAATTTATTTTCTTATTTATTATTAATTTAAACTTTGAAACATTATTCAATTTTAAAAAATAATAAACTTTTATTGTTGTTTAATTTTTTCCAATTGTAAATTTAATATATTTATTGAATTACTGCTATTTTCTATATCTCTAAAGAGTATAATTTAAACTCATTTCATTATATACTTGTTTAATAAAGCGATTTATTATTAAATCTGAATCTGAGAAATGAAAAGATACTGATTGACACCCAAATGATGATTTAATTATTGAAATTTAGGGTTAACTGATTAAGGCTTGAAATAGCTGTAGAAAGAATAAAACAGAAAAGTGTATAATATCTCTTAATATTAAGATCGGAGTTATATTTGTGAGTTATCTTAATGTTGTATTAATGATGTATTTTGTGTGAGACTTAGAGATTCGTTGATTTGTGAATTGAAGTCTGTATTCACAGGCATTGGAAATAAAAAGACTGACGTAAATAGTTGACAGGTTAAAGATTTTGACCTCGAATTTAATTTGATGCCATCTCTTTTAGAAAGCGCTTCTTTTGTATAAAATTCAACAAAAATCAAATTATGCTCATCTGTGTTGTGTAGGAATACGTAAAGCAATAAATAGTTATCTCTACGTGTCTGGTATTCACTAACATTAGAGATAATCAGAAACCTGTAGTCAAGTTAATGATTAAAGAATCCCAAAAACATTTATTTTCGAATAATTCTTCGAAATTTATAATTTGAAGAATCATTGAAACCTAAAGCATGAGAGAATATGTTTAATAGTTAGCAATCAATTTAAAGCGTTATAAAAAATAGTGTATAAGCTTTATAAATATCTATAACTAACTGAAAACGAGTCTTTACTGACTGGAAACTAGATTTGCGAGAATTTGATTTGATGGCAAAGAGGGAGGCGTTTAAAAGTGCACTTCAATTATAATTCATATCAGGTATTTTGTTAAACGCTATCTTCTGAAGAAATGAATTTTACTTACTGTCAAGTGTTTGCGGTTTAAAAGCTCCAAAACTTTCTCTCATCTCCCCTTACATTACATTTATGCCGGATTTTGTTTTATTTGATCCTTTTTTTCGATTTTATTTTCTCCTCTTTATGGTTCTTCGTCTCCGAATACGTCTGAGAGAAGAACTATTCCCACCCGTCGATAACTGCCTTGCGATCAGATTAATTTTTTGCCTTAAGTTACTTATCGTTGGCTCACATGCTGTTAATGCATGACAATATGTGCTCAAACCAAAATAGCAACAGGTGCTCACTTTCAAACTCAATTCATTCGACTTCGACTTCACGTAATTAAACTATTCGACATCAATGACATTCGCTTAAGCTATCATTCTTTTGTGTTTCACTTTTTCTCTTCACTTCACTTTTCAAACGACTATTAATATTACTTAAATTGTGAACAACTATTGGCTAAGTTTTAGTGTTTTGAATAAAGTGGAAATTTATAACTTGTTTTTTATAACATTATTTCAAAAACGCATTAATATATCATAAGTTATAAATATTTTTTTTAAATATAGCCTTTTATTTGTGTGGATAATATGTAATATTAATTTTATTATTTGCATATTTAAAACATATTTTAAAGCTGAGTATTCATAAATTGATGTGAAAAAGTTCTCGAAAGAGCGCAATTTTGCTTAAGTTGTGGCCAATTATACTCTTAAATAAAAGATAACTTGATTTTCTCGAAAACATGAATGCTTATTATGGGTTTTGATGAAAGGATTGTTTGTGACATTTGAAATATATTGTGATATATTAGTGAATAGTGAAAATGATAATTTAAAATTTAGTACTTTTCTGAAAACTATTGTTTAATAAGACGCCCAAAACTTATAACTTGATTCTGGTTTGATTTGAAAACTCCCACATTATTTTGATGTGATTACTCTTCGCTACTCATCAATCAGTGGAGTATTTTGAGGACTAGTCTCTACTCTATTATAAAGCGGTCCATTATATCCATACTATTCATACTTTCATTTTCTATAAGATATTCGAGTTTATAATAAGAATATTGGAATTTATCTCAAAGTAATACATGTTTTCGAAAAAAGTATGAGTTCAGCCCCTAATGATAGGGCATAACATTATACACTTTTACAATTTTTGTTCACTAAAACTCTTACTATTGCTCTTTTGCACAAATCTATACTTTCAAACATTTCATATCCTATTCTGAAATAGATATGAAAACAAATTTGTTTTCTTATTTGAGTTTTGGTATAAAATATTGCTCAATAAAAGTTTAAGCATTTAGTTTAAATGCAAATATAGAGTAATAGCATATTATGTTAAGTGCATATAGTATTCAGTTAGTGTTGACCATTAAGTTGGCCCAAAAACTCATTAAAAATAAACTCCTTTAAAGCTTAAGGGCTTTAGTCTTTTACGAGACACACACTGTAGACACACTCCTACAGTTTGTACAGATGTTAACATTGTTTTATATTAACCTATGTTTTTTGTCTCTAAACTACCCACTCTTCCAGTCTTGTTTCACTCTTATTTCACTCTTGTTTAAGACATCTCACTATTTGGTCAAAAATAAGTTAAAGTCTCGCTCCAGGCCTTATCGTGAGTCTGTGAGATGTTGTGTTCGAACCCTCACTTTTTTCAGGGGATATTCACTTATTTCTTGGAAAAGTTCAAAATTCAAAAGTAAAACCATTGCTCTTTTCATAAGTTTGGCTCAAATTTGAGCAAAATTGAGTTTAAGTCAGTGATCGGCGTCATCTCCATCATGAAGAGTCTCTGGGAGTTTCTTTGTAAACACAGTAGAGCTGTTCGTATTGTAAGTTAGTATTAAGCCTCTTATGGGACGAAAACTTTTAATCAGTAATAGTGCATAATATGTACAGTGCATAATACAAACGAAGCCATACAACTATACAACCATACTATACAAGCAATGTCTACAATTCCTATGTTTACATAACTTGTTTAACTTTTTACTGTATAAACTTCTCTACAGTTTTGCCATTCTTTGTTTTGTTGAAAAAACTGATCAGTACTATAGCTATAGTACTATAGTTTACCTGCTCTGCAATGCACTGTATATTACTTTATTCTCTCAATTCTATTCTTCATAATACCAGTCGTGGAATTAATAACTTAATACTTATTTTTCGCTTCTTTTTTATAAGTTTGAGCAATACTTTCATAAATTCTACATTCAAGTAGATTATGTTCACTAAAATATGTATTGCTATTATCTCTCACTTTTGTGATGTTTGCCAATAAGTGGAAATGGTATTCCATTACCTCCAGCTCTAACACATCACACATTTGATCGATTTTGGACATAATTATTTACCCTCAAACTTTTCGTGCATGAACTAACTTGTCTGCATTCATGTAAAATATCAAAATCTCTCACTCACTGCCTTACCAAACACTCTCCTTTTTCTCCTTTCTCTCATTCACTTTTCATGCCTATTATATAATATTTGCTATATCTGTGTTATCTCTTTTCTAAAATCAGTGCAAAGTGTGTGAAATAATGCTTATCTTTTGCTCGACTTAATTTCGAAATTTTTTAGATATTATCATCAGTAAAATACATGCTGTGATAGAAAAATTGTTAGTTTTATGCCTAACACAAGGCTCTAATAATAGATACTTTATAGTAAGCATTGTATTGAGTGTCAAAAATAATGAGAAGAAGCGATTTTGAATTAAATTGTTGCAAATCATGCAATCGATAGGAATTATTGCCAGAAAATGGCTTTTGGGTCGACCGTAAACCTAATGAAGTATTTTGGGTAATACTTGAAAATAAAAATGAAAGAACACCTGCGGGCTTGGGTTGGGCTGGACTTAAATTTTTAAAAACTGCCGAATGGCCTGAGGCTTATTGTTATAAACACTTTTCAATTGATTGTGTTCATAGCCTATGAGTAAGAACGAGTTCATCTTTCAAGAAAAACTATAAATTGTTTGCGCTTTGCTTGGAATGCATTTGAATTTGATTTTTAATTAAAAATATATTTTAGGCCTTCAAAGTTGTTATTAACAAAAAATAATTGTCTGCCTAATTATTAAATTTAAAATATATACCAAAAACTCTATAAATCTCGTATTAAACGATTTAAGGCAAGACATAAGACATGTTTAATATTTTTAAGTTTCGTTCAAGTCTTTACTGAAAGCTCTATTATTTTTGTTTGTGAAACAAAATATTTCTGGTTCAAGACTTGAGCAAATTATAGGTTTCTAGCTTTGAAAAGTACAGTATATGCTATTGATGTACAGTTAGTTGAGTATAATATATATTAGGATATAATAATTTGTTTGTTTAAAAGCTATGTTATGAAAAA
Organism: Camisia spinifer; assembly: GCA_034694065.1. Taxonomy (NCBI): domain Eukaryota; kingdom Metazoa; phylum Arthropoda; class Arachnida; order Sarcoptiformes; family Camisiidae; genus Camisia; species Camisia spinifer. The sequence goes on along the minus strand of JAQFXV010001849.1, from coordinate 2,955 downwards.
ATGCCAATCGTATAGACATGGCATGAATTTGATAAAACTGACACTTATCTGAGATGCTGAGCGCATACATATTTATTTATTAGCATGACTTGGTTGTGAATTGATGGCCACAATTGATGGCATTTATATATTAATGGTATGAATGAGATAAGTGTATACATGGAAGCAGAGATAGTTGAAAAAGTTTGATTGGATTGACGCCCAAAGTCTGATTAGCCGATTATAATTAAGTTTCATAGTATTACTACTTTCCAAAGATGTATGAACGCAACCAAACCATGCTTTGCACTCAATACACTTCTCATGTGTTTTCGCATTTAGTTGAGCGAAAAACGATTAATTTTCATGGGACTCATGGAATGCCTGCTGACTGACCCCAGTATCGCAATGATGACCTCCACAGAGTTTCTCATTAAATTTTATCGAGTAATTTATGGACACCCCATTTGCAGCTTTATAACATTTTTCTGACTTTAGCGGTTATACTCGACGCTCACCATCAAAGTAACTTTGAGTGGAGACTTAGTTTTTCAAAAAAGAATTTATCTTTTCCAAAGATAGCCCCACAGAGAGTGAGAAATGTAGTACTTTTGGTTCGGTTGGACTCACCATCACTTGATTTTTTGTGACTAAAACACTGAACGTGAAGAGAATATTCGTGAAAAATAAAATTTGATTTAATAACTAATATGAGGCGATCATTCGTTTGATGAAACATGCATTGAAAAAATAGCGTAGAATTTATTCAGTTGAAAATTGGTTGTTTAGAATTACTGAAGCAAAGCTTGGATAAGGTATTGCCGCCAACACAACGCATCCCAGATTGCATTTCGTGTTAGATTTAATTTCAATCCATTCAACCGAAACAATGCCTGAACGATGGCTCTGACTCTCAGCTATTTTATTCCATTTAATTTCAAATATTGCAAAGAATTGTCGGTCTCTATAGTCAATACCTTCTCTGACACCAGGAATAATCGTTTGAAGAGATGATCGCGAAATTGAATTGAAAAAAGTAGAACGCGTTCTGCCATCAAGTTTTGCAATAAAATATATCGCGTGTAGAGATAAATGAACTAAATTTACAATAATGTGAATCTTGGCCTCAAGGCCTTAAAGTTAAACATTTCTGATAATAGAAGAGCTTTCTTCGAAAGAGTCAATTGGAAAGATGCCATCCATAGCATTACACACCACTCGTTATTGGTTTTATTTAAATTGCTTAAAACTGATTAAATTCCGAAAATTTGCTCCATTTTCTCCATATAATGTTAGAATGAAATAAGTATCACATGAATGTGTTGGTGACAGGTTTTGATTTTAATTTGAACACCACATTAAACTTAAATTGGTGTTTGTGTTGGATCACTGAATCTTTTGATAGCTTCAACTTCTAAAGGACTCAACTTATACGTGACTTTATTCTCTTTCCATCTTTTAATACTATTATGCTTTTTATATCACATAAAACACAAAACCCGATCTTTCAATTCTATTCACATAATCTTATTAAAGGTTTATAAAAACATAAGAGGGATAACATTTAATCAATTATTGAAATTCAGATTATTATTATTTATTTGTCAAACATTAACTCAAATTATTATTCTGTTTGAATAATAGTATATTCTCTTAAATCCCTAGCGATTAACTGAAATATATCTAAATTTTGCTGTCATTTATTAAAGCTTTTTCTCAATTATCGAATGAAATGAAAATTAATTTTTTTTTATACATTATCTTTTTTAGTATTCGTGACCAGTCATACAAATCATGATAAAAGCTTTTTGAATAGTATTGCTTTCATATCTAATACTGAAAAGCATTTTAATAATATCTCAAGTTTTTTGAAGCAAAATATGATTAATTCAAAAGAAAACTAGTTTTGTTTTATAGTTTAAGTTCGTGTTTATTGTTCTGAATTTCAATACTAAACTAATTTTAAGATTGAAAATATCTGACTTGTAATGTGTCTTAAATTATAAGTCCTCTGAATGAGTCAATAGTATAAGCCATACGTGTGTATATTGTGCTTAATTATAGAGAACAGTTTGATATAAACATTTACTTTTTGTTCTAACGGTCTTTTTAGTTTAGCTATAGTTAAGACAAACATATAATTTGCATATATATGCTGTTATGTAAGCCTTTTTCCATCAAAGAGTTGCCATTAATTGGGTTTTCTCTAATGTTAGAAAAAATTGAATTAATAGAATGTCCGCTTTGAGCATATATTAGTTAAATATTAAAGCAATTATTTGAGAGTTTGTTGTAGATTAATGTGTAAAATTGAATAATTTTTGAGAGCTATTTATTATAATGAGTTGATTTGCTTAAAAAATAAACTGTTGACTTGTTATTTTTGTGGCGGAAAACTTAATTTCCGAAATTACTTGTTAGGCTTACAGTTAAAATATAAGAAGTGCGCAAAAATGTTTTCAAACTTGACTGACAATCCCATAGAGCCAACAGATAATTAAACTGTCACCGAATTTCAGTGAAGCTTAAATAGACACACATGCTCTTACTTCACTTTTGTCATTATTATGCACAAACTAGAGAAGGCATCCCTTTTGTGTTTGTGTTATTTTTGCACTTTTAGTTTAATCGTGAATTTTCTCAGCATTAACAAAACGGAATTACATTTCGAGTCTAGTCTCCTGTCGAGTCTTTTTTGTATTCGTTTTTGTAATGCTTTTCTACTGCTTGATTAAGAGCATCTTTCGTTATTCTATCCCTTATGTATATATTGCTCTTCAAGAATACTATTGCTGTCATACTATGATATTGTCCAATATCGTATTGCATGCTTTTTATGAACTCTCGCTCGTAGGGATTTTCTAAAAAGAACTACAGCTCCAAAAAGAAATACATATACCCTCGAGGTTTAAAAATGTTTCAGAGATAAAAAAACATTGATTTTGCGGCAGAAATTCCTTTCTAAAGAGAATGCAT